>JANAVB010025800.1:16537697-16562697 GCA_029216955.1 Iris pallida
CCAAGAAGTGAATGTACCACTTCGTATTTCTCTGAAGGTGGGTAAATCTCCTGCGAAGAAAAGAAGAAGAGAGGAGCCTCCATGTCCCTGTGGCGAAGAAGAATTGACTTTGTGATTGCTTCTGAAAAGGTGGACTACCAGATCCAATCCCGACATTTGGCCGAGACACATCAAGAAGTTGCCACAATACCGACTTCTGTGCAAAAGCAAGCAGAGCCAAAAAATGTAGAGAGTCCTGTTAGACCTCTACACGAGAAAGAAAAGAGTAGTCACAGAAGAGTCTGGAAGAGTCTGTCTATACAACTCTTGACTTCCGTAGATGCTGCTGCAGGACTTCTAATGGAATCTCCCACACCTGCTTCTGAATCAGGGAGCAAAACTCTCGAGGAGAATGAACAGAGGGGAGATTTTGCCCAAGAATTGAAAAGCCTAGAGAACATATTTTAGAGGAAGAACAAGTTGTACGACCTCATTCTCCTATTGCAGATATTACTCAACCTCCTCCTACTCCCAGGACTCTTCGTGAGGACGAAGACCGTGAAATGATTGCAGCTCTGGAGGATTGCAGTTATAGCTTGCAGGAAGATCAGGCTGCCACTAGCAGTGGAAATACAGCAGTAGAAGAAGAAGAAGAAGAAGAAGAAGACGAGGAAGGTTCTTCATCCGAAAATGTTGATGAGTATTTACAAGATCCTGAAAAGCAAACTGAAGAACACAGATCTCTTGATACTGTCGATGATATTTCAAATCCTAAAAAGGATATTGAAGTGGAGGCGTCTGCAGAAAAGGCTGTCGATGTTGAGATAGAAATATCTCCTGAAGAAGTAGCCGACGAAGGTGTGCTAAAAGAAAATCCCGCCACCGACCCTCAAGGTATAAAACGAGATTTAACAATCTTTTCTTTTTTTTAAAATGAACTGATAACTAATATCTTTATTTGCTGATCTTGGGACTTTGACAATACCTCCAACGGACCTGATTATGGTGCCTATACCAACGGTGGTTATTAGCAGTAGTCATCATTTATTTTGTGGTTCTGAGGCAGGCAGCAGCCAGGCTGTTGCAGCGGAGGCTACTTCTGTTCAACAGGAGTCTATTCCAGTAGGGAATGAACTTGTTGTTAAACCAAACCAAGGTAAAATTGCTTTTCATTTGATCTTTTTGTGCATCAACAATCAATTAGTAAAAATAATAATTTTACTTTTGCAGAAGATCAAGCAGGAGGAGCAACCAGCTCTACTCTGGCTCCCTTATTTAAAGAGCCTATTGTCCAACCTAAAAGAATCGAGCAACCTGTTACTCCGTCTTCATCAGGAGTAGCAGCGACTCCTGGAACTCTGGCCATCAATCAGCAAGTGGTCCAGTCTTTTACCCGATGTTTCTTTGAGTCGCTGGGATCTCTCGTCCGTAAAATGATAGAGAAAGAAGGGGCTGACTTCATTATGGTTAGGAAGCCCTCTTCTTTCTTGATAAGAGCCATAAGAGACCAAGGAGACGAAGCTCAGGCCACTCTCCTTGAACATATACTGGATGAATTAGAAGTCTCCATCAAGAAGTATAAAGAACTCAAGAAGAAAGATGTAGACTCTTTAGTACAAGCTGAATTTGAGCGGCTGGCTCAAGCTGCTGATATGGAAAGGTTAACTCTTCAAAATCTGTTAGAAGCTCATTCAGCAAAATCAGCTGAATATAATTCTAAAATAGAATCAATTACTCTAGTGGCTGAAAGCAAAGGACGGCAACTTGTTGAGCTGAAGGCTGAATTACTCGCCTCCAACAAGAGTTTGAAGAAGAAACTGTTAATCACCAACTGGTGATTGAATAATTTAATGCATTGATTGAAGAAAGGAATGAGTATGAGACCACTCATGGTGAAGAGATCACTCGCAGGACAGTAGATATACCCATTTTTGATGAAGAAAGCGGGATGGAGGAGGCAAGAAAGATAGTAGCGTCAACACACGAAGAAGAGCTGCAAACATTGAAGCAGCAAATTGACAATCTGATTGTCCATTCTTCTTGATTTTGTATTTGGGTTTTGTTGCTGTAGCTGCATTTTTGTAATGTCTCATTTTTTTTTGATATAAAGGACATTTTGTTGTGGCTCCATTATTTATTGCATATCTTATTCAGATATAAATAATAGATAGATATGATATATTTATTGACAACTTAATCGAAAACAACAAGTTGCTGATGTAGAAGATGAACGATGATGAATCGTCAATGTATATGAAAATGAATGAACGGGAATACCGTCAAGTAATGATGAAAGAACGGGTAAATCGTCAAATGATGTTGAAATGAACGAATTAACCGTCAAATGATAATAAATGAACGGGTTAACCGTCAAAATAGATGAACGGATGAACCGTCAGATATTAACGAACGGACGAACCGTCGGATGAGTGTAATAAATGAACGGATGAACCGTCAGGTGTTTAATGAACAGACGAACCGTCGGATGAATATGATAAATGAACGGATGAACCGTCAGGTGTTTAATGAATGGACGAACTGTCGGATGAATGTGATAAATGAACGGATGAACCGTCAGGTATTAATGAACGGATGAACCGTCGGATGAATGTAATGCTTCATTAATTGAGGAACTTCTGTCTATAAATATAGCAGAAATCTGACAGGAACGAACACTTCTACTCTTCAACATAAAAATGTCTTCCGGAGAAGCATCTAAGAAGGTTGAGACTGTCTCGACGGTTCAGAAGGGTATTGAAGAACACCCTGCCGATCCAGTTCAGCCAAAGGAAGCAGAAGCAGGCGAAGGTTCGTCTACACCCCAGCCACCACGGGACATTTTGGACTTCCTGCTCGAACCAGGAAAGACTAAAGAAGAAGAAGCCATGAGGATGGCCGCCTGCAAGTTTCTTGTGGGATCCAGCAAGGAGGTTTTCGGCTCTTTTGCTGACCGCATTTTTGAGAAGGACGGCAGTGGCCCTCGTCCCAATGTAGAAAAAGATGATAGTGACCTTTAATATGTACTATCATATAATAAAATTTGAATTTTATTTATGAACTTGATTCTGTCTGATAATTTACAAGTATTTACATTTATACATAATACTTCTTAAGAATTTGCCATTGATAGGCATCATAGCAACTCGACCATCAAGTTCTGAAAGTTGATAAGCTCCGTTTGAGAAGACTTTGCTTACAACATAGGGACCTTCCCATTTCGCATCGAATTTTTCTTTGCTCATATAAGTCATAGTCATAGGACGTCTGACCGTTAGAACAAGTTCTCCTTGCTGAAAGGCTCTGACCTTCACTTTACGATTAAATGTCTTTGAGATGCGGGCTTGGTATAACTCAATATGCTGTTGAGCCATTAACCGCTTTTCATCCAATGCCTCTAACCCTTGAAGTCGAAGAAGGTCATTATTTTTTATGGTGAGCTCATTGGCAATAGCAATCCTTAAAGAAGGAATTTGTAACTCCAAAGGAAGGACAGCTTCACAGCCATACACCAAAAAGAAAGGTGTAAAGCCTGTGGGATTGCGACTGTAGTTCGATAGGCCCAAAGACATTCGCCAAGTTTCTCGCTCCAATTCCGTTTGTTAGTGGATACAAATTTCTTAAGGAGCTTAATAATGGTTTTGTTAAAGGCTTCAGCTAAACCATTAGCAGCAGGATTGTAGGCCATCGAAGCAACATTGTTAATCCGATGATCATCGCAGAATCTAGTGAACTTCTGACTAATGAATTGAGGTCCATTGTCATGAATGATTCTTCGAGGTACACCGAATCTATAGATGACATGGTATTTAACGAAGTTGATGACACTGCTAGTCTTGACTTCAGCCAGAGGTATAGCTTCAGCCCACTTGGAGAAGTAATCGGTTATCGCCAATATGAACCGATATCCTCTATAAGAAGGAGGATTAATAGGACCTATGATGTCCATACCCCAAGCTTCAAAAGGCCAGGAAGCAGCAGTCGGGTGTAAGAATTCCGAGGGTTGATGAATGAAGTCTGCATGGATTTGACAAGCACGGCATTTCCTTGCATATTCAATGACATCTGATACCATAGAGGGCCAATAATAACCCATGCGTCGGATGCGATCCTGTAGCTTAGGACCAGGTTGATGTGCTCCACAGACGCCATCATGAGCTTCACGCAACACTTGTTTGGCTTCATCACCAGCTAAACAGCGTAGAAGAAGACCATCATAAGTTCGTCGATAGAGTGTTCTGGTGGTTTGATTGTAATAAAATCGTAGAGATCGACGTTGAACGCTTGTAGCCTCCTTAGGATCTTCAGAGAGTATGTCATGTACTACGAAATCGATAAAAGGAGTTCTCCAATCGTCATCAATAACATTGACTTCAGCAAGATTGCTAAATTCATTATTACGATTATTTTCAATACAGAACAGTTCTCGGTTAGAAATAACCACCACCTGATATCTTTTGATAGGGATGGCTAAGACAGCTGCAAGATTGGCCAAAGCATCGGCTTCAGTATTGCAAGCTCGTCGAACATAGTCGATGAAGAAAGCTTTGAATGATGTAGCTATATTAATTGCCGCTTCATGATAAGGCACTAAGTCTTGATGACGGACTTCATAGGTTTCTCTAACCTGGTTCACAACCAGTTTAGAATCACCATAGACTTCCAGATATTCAACATTCAGTTGTTTAGCTAGCTGAAGGCCGACAAGTAAAGCATTGTACTCTGCCACATTGTTAGAGCAATGTTCATCTAAAGAGTAGGCTCTTTGGATAGTTAATCCGTCTGGAGAAACGAGAACAACTCCAACACCTGCCACTATAGCACCATTTGGTCCAATTTTTGATGCACCATCAAAGAATAAACGCCAGGTTGGAAACTCTTCGGAGATCATGTTGACTTCTAATGTCTCGTCAGGAATTTTATCATAGAGTTTAGATGTCTCAGGCACAGGATGAGCTGCTAAGAAGTCCGCCAACGCTTGACCTTTGACAGATTTCTGTGGAACATACACCATGTCATATTGAGCTAGCAGGATTGCCCATGTAGCCAACCGAGAATTAAGTGTACTCGGTTTCTTCATGAGTACTCGGAGAGGGTTAACTCGAGATATAACATGAATAGTTTGACCAATGATATAATGCCTCGTCTTTTGCACAGCAAACATGAGAGCCAGGCATTCTTTCTCGACCGAACTATAACGGTGTTCAGCACCAATCATAGTTCGACTAAGATAGTAGATAGCTTGTTCATGGCCTTCTTTGTTCTTTTGGGCAAGTAAAGCACCCAATGAATGGTCCATAGCACGGACATACATCAAGAATAGAATACCAGAGATAGGTGGCACCAAAACTGGTGGGTTCATAAGATATTGTTTGATATCGTCGAATGCTCGTTGACACTCTTCAGTCCAAACAAAAGATACACCCTTCTTCATTAGTTGAGTGAATGGTCTGCAGCGTCCAGACAAGTTCGAAATGAATCGCCTAATGTACGCAAGTCGGCCTTGGAATCCTCGTAGCTCTTTTAGGTTGCGTGGAGGACGCATCTCTTGGATGGCTTTGATCTTCTCGAGATCCACGTGTATACCCTTAGAGGTAATGACGAAGCCGAGAAATTTGCCACTAGAGACATCCAAGAATGACTTGGTGGGATTCATCTTGAGCTGATGTTGATGCATGAGAATAAATATTGTTCTCAAATCTTGGATGTGATCTTCTTTTAGACGACTTTTGACAGCAATATCGTCAACGTAGAATTCGACTGTTTTACGAAGATGTTCTCTGAAAATAGTACTCATAGCCCGTTGGTAGGTTGCACCAGCGTTCTTGAGACCAAATGGCATCACTGTGTAACAATAGACTCCTCGAGGAGTGCGGAAAGATGTATGCTTTTCATCTTCAGGATGCATTTTAATCTGATTATATCCGGAGAATCCATCCATAAAAGATATTCGCTCGAACCCACAAGTATTATCAATCATGACGTCTGTGATAGGAAGAGGAAATTCATCTTTCGGACATGCTTCATTGAGATCTCGGAAGTCGATGCAGACTCAAACTTTTCCAGTTTTCTTCAGAACTGGGACGACATTGGCTACCCAATCAGGATGCTGCTCTTCTCGAATAAAGCCACAAGCGATGAGCTTCTTGACTTCATCATCAATTGCGTCCAGCATTTCAGGCTTAAATCGCCTTTGTTGCTGTTTGACCGGTTTAGCATTAGGAAGAATGTTCAGTTTATGAGTAGCAATCTTGGGATCTAAACCTGGCATGTCTTCGTAACTCCAAGCAAAGACATCTATGTATTCTTTAATGAGAAGAATCAACTCTTGCTTATCTGCTTCTGGAAGATTCTTGCTAATAAAGATTGGCCGAGGTGACTCTCTTTCCCCTACATCAATTTGAATTAGTTGATCTTCAGTAAGAGGTTCACGTTGTTCAAAACGAAGTACCCATTGGTTATCCATATGTTGAGCCCAAGGATCTGTTTTCGGACTTTCTTCAACATCTTCATCACAGCCTTCTGGTAGTTCAACGGAGACCATGTTAGAAGATACGATTATACGATGGACTTCACCGATGCTGGTATCGGAATCCCATAATCTGGAATCAGAAGAATTAGAATGTTCTTCACTATCTGATTCAGAAGCCGCTGGGGATAACAGTGGAGGAGAAGTATATCCGAGACCTTTCTTGGTCCTGTCATAATACATTTATGATTTTCCGTTTGGAACTGTTGTACGAATGGGAGTTCGTCTACCTTTACCATAGTTAAGGCCGCTCTTGAAGTCGTAACCCATCTTTCGGAGGATGTCTTTTGATTGTTGACTATAACGATGGAACTGGAGACGTCCCGTATCGTTAACTTTGCTATCATCCGTATAGTTAATCTTTGTTTCCGGTCTTTTATATAAAAATGCTGGACTTTCACCTTTCTTCAAAGAAGGGTGAATACGGTAAGCATCATCTGGATCTTCAAGCGAGACTTCTGTCTGAAGAGATTGTACGACTCCCAGTGTAATTGATTGGAAGCTATCTAACATATCCAAATAACTTTTAGTATAATAAATAACATCAATATACTGGAAAGTAGGTGCTTTTTCATTGATTTGTATATCAGTATTTACAACAGGACCTTTAACCGTAGCAGGTTTGGTCAAATTGATTGCAAGAGGGGAAAAAGAAGAACGTGGAGGAGGCTTGTTACGACGGAGATCGATAACAAGTGGATCAAAAGAGGTGAGCTCCCTTTTTTCCTTGTTGCGATTTAGATCAACAACAAGTGGCTCAGAAGGAATGAGTTGCTTTTTGTCTTTGTTACGACGTAAGTCGATAACAAGTGGCTCAGAAGAGGTGAGCTCCCTTTGATTTTCATCAGCATCAACTGATTTCTTTTGAACTGGTAAGTGAATAACCAGTGGCTTGGAAGATTGAGGATGAGAAACTCGCCCCTTAACAGGTATGATAAGAGTGTCTTGAGGTACTGCTTTTTGATCTTCTTCAGTATCCATAGCCAATACCACCTTCATAAACTCATCCTTGTACATACGAGCATCGTTGTAATAAGCTTCAACACCCTTGAAAGGATAAAGGTCCGCAACTTCCTTGTGAACTTGTCCTTTGTCATCAACGTATTTAAAGCATTGATGAAGAGTTGATGGAACGACATTGTGTTCATGGAGGAATGGCCTTCCCAGGAGAGCATTGTAAGAACAACCATGATTGTCAATGATATAAAAGGTCACCTTTGTACGAAGATTGCCTATTTGGAGTTTTAGGCGGATCTTGCCCAAAGGTTCACTCTTTCCTTGGTTAAATCCCAGAATAGTAGTGATCGTGGTTGAAAGACTATACACCGGTATCTTCAACGCATCTAGCATAGTCTTTGGCATGATACTAAGTGCAGATCCTGGATCTATCAAGATACGATCAACCTTCATTGAATCTACATATCCTATATAGTAAAGAGGACGATCATGTCTATTATCTTCCATTAGCATATCATCCTGAGTGAAGGTAATGTTTGGGATCAGTTCCAAGACACTATGACAGTGATGACAAGAGACTGGTTCTGATTCTGGCTTCTTGAGAAAAGTTAAGCAAGTTTCAGCCTGCATCAGAGCTTCACTTAGAGTTTCTCGTGTCTCTTTGGAAAGACGTAAAAGTTCAAAGATTGACAGTCTAGCTGGTGTATTGGCTAATTGAGCCAATATATCAAAGTTGTAAGGCTTCTCAAGCCCAGTAGAAGATGACTTCTTTAGAGGTTTGTCAAATCGAACTTGTTGCTTGCCTTTGTCAGCCGTTGTTGGCTTAGGAGGAATTGATACTACAACTGGTGAAGATGTAGAAGGGACCTCTTCAGCAGATGCAGGTTGTGCCGGAGCAGGTTCGGAAGAAGAAGCAGGATCCTTTTGACCTTCAGAATGATCTTTCAAATAAGCTTTCCCCGATCTGGTGCCTAACAGAATCTCTTCGTCAACAATGGGATCAAAAGATACCATATTGCAAATCTTGGTTTTGCCTTTAGAACGAGTTTTCTTCTTGGAAGATATCTCAAATTCTGGAGCAAGATCAGGATGGATCCACATAATTTCACCGTTGTCAAGAGACAAGGGAATAAGACCTTCATTGGATGGAAGCGGAAGATTTTCAATCTCAAGGGTTGCTTTAGGAATTGGAATGACACCATGCTGTATCATCTGTGGAGGGAAATCCCCAAATTGGACTGAAACCATATTTGCAGTAACAGTCTTCTCATCTTGTTGCAAAGTGACTACACCAGCATTGACAAGCTCTTGAATCTTACCTTTGAGCACATAACATGCTCGAGTAGGATGTCCAATAAATTGGTGATAGACACAATACTTGGGATGATCAGTTTTATTGACTTCATCAGGTTTCTTTGGATCAGGGAGTTGAATTTTATTGCTTTTGAGTAGACATTCAAAGATACTTGCCGTGTCATTTTCTCAAAGGAATATTCTACCTTCGGACGAGGTTCCCTCGGTGGAGGTGCAGAAGGAGTAGGAGTAGATGTAGGTGGGGCCACATTGACAGCCAAAGATTCTTTATTTTTGTTCAAGTTAATGTTCAAAGTCTCTTTCGCTTTGTGATTGTTCTGACGATTGCCACCACCTGAATTTTGATGCTCATCGCGATCAGGGTTAGACATTTGTACCCCCAATTGTTTGAACTTGTCAGCACTCACTTCAGCAGCTTTGGCGTTGACGATGAATGAGGGCCAATCTTGGAATTGGGTAGATCCCGTCCACATACTGATAATAGGCAAAAGATTTGCCTTACAAGTATCAATAGTGACAGCAGCTGGAGTTCCTGGAGGCATTTTCAAAGCTTCACGGCGGAACCGTTCAATAAAGCTCTCAGCAGTTTTATTATGTTTTTGTTTAATTTTGTTGAGAGCTGACATAGTCATATCATTAAATCCTTCATAGAACCGTTCCAGAAAGATTTGTTTGAGTCCTGAAAAGGATGTGATGCAACCATCGGGCAAACTTCTGTACCAGTCGTATGCTACGCCGGCTAAACAACCGACGAACACTCTGGTAAGAAGAGCGTCATTTGGCTAAAGTTGAACAGTCATTACCTCAAAATGATTGATGAATTGACTCGGGGAAGTACTGCCATCGAACAGAGAGATTATAGGGATTTTGTACTTTGGGGAAAATGGGACGTCCTTCCATTCAACCGGATAGGGTTGTTTAATCTCCAACCTTTGTAGATTGTCTTTCTCTTTAAATGCTTCAAACTGGGTTCGTAAGAGTTTGACAGCTTCATTGGCGTCTTCTGATGAAGAAGAAGAAGCAGGTTGAGTTGTAGTGATAGGAGGAGGAACAGCGTTGTAAGCACTACCCCCAGCTCCTGACTGGCTAGGCGTAGTTTGTACTTGCACTTGTACAGGAGGCAGTTGGGGAGGCACTACCCCCAGTCCAGTATTGGCAGGTATTGAAGATGCTATGATCTCTGGACTAGTAATAGGTGCAGTTGGTGGTGTAACATGCTGTGCTACAATGATGGAATGCATACTAGCAACCATCTCAGCCATGGTTTTTAATTTGTCTTCGAGTGCAGCAATTCGCTGTTCCTGATTTGCGGAGGTTGAAGCATCTGGATCATCGGTGACAACATAAGTCGTCACTTCTCTTGGCACAGTGGAAGATACTGTTTGTTCAGAACTTTCACTGTATGCATCATAATCAGAAAACAAATCATCTCCTGACTTGGAAACAGGCAGATGACTTGAAGGATTTTGAGGAAGATTCCTTTGACCGATTGTATCTCGGCTTCGAGAACGGGTATGTTGAAATACTCCTTTAGAAGATTCTTGAAGTAATTCCAAATACCGTTGGCTTGGCTTGCGGAGTCTACCATGCTTAGAGCATCTTTTACCCCCAGTGTCTCGAGAAGTCATGTTAACAGAAGCATACAAAACGTCGTCTTCTTCTGACATAGGTTCAGATTTAGCAAAAGTTAAACGATCGAAGACAGATCATTTTGTCGTTTGACAACAGCATTGGATGATGACTTTATGATTACAGTGATGATCAGATGGTTGAGATAAAGATATTGAGACATTATCCTGTTTTTGTCTTAGATGTTCTCGAAGATCTACAACAGGACGAAGAAAGTTCCGAGGAATCTATTCTTTGATAACATTTGGAACATGATTCCGATTCTTCAAATGTTTAGTCCCTTGAGTATACAGGGAAGTACTCACTTCATTGGCATAAGTGTCAGGATTTTTGACCTTGGAGATTTGTTTCTGATGATGTTTGACCTTCGGCATCGGCTGTTTGCGTTTTACCGAAGTGGATCGGTTAAGATAAGTTCTGAGGTCAGCAAATTCACCCCCAGGAGTTTCTGTTTGAGACACTAACAGTTTTCCCTGTCTGGAATGACAAATTTGGAGAGTCGGGAGATCCTGGAATTCTGCTATCGAAGTAGGTAGAATACCTCTTTGATTAGTACAAGTACTCTTGTTATAAAGGAAAGAAGAATCCTTGTTTGCCAGAGTTCTTGAATTGATTGGTGCCGAGACACATTGAGATGGATCCTCTTCAGTAAAGACTGAAGAAGACTGAGAAAAGACCAAAGGGCCTTTTCCTTTGTTTTGAGATGAAGGGTTAGCTAAAGAGCGTTTCCCTCTGTTATCTTCCAAGTCATGAGACAAGGAAGTTTGAGAAAAGACCAATGGGCCTTTTCCTTTACTTTGAAGAGAAGGAGGAATAGTCAAAGGACTACCCTCAGTGGATTGCGCAGTGGCAATAGGGTGTTTGGGAAGAGGAGTAGAATCTCTTCTTTTATTGTGAGAAGAAGGGAATTTAGCCAAAAGGCTGTTTTTCTTGGATTGCGCAGACTTGGTTTGCGCATGGGTGGAAGGTGCACTAGTCATTTGTGCATTAGAAGCTTTGGTAGGAAGTGCATCAGGAGTTCTTGTCTTAGAGTGCTTGGGATGCACTTTAGTTACTGGAGTGCTATTTTGCGCAGGAAAAGCCATTGCCAATTGCGCCAAAGTCATAGGAGTCTTCTGTTTTGACAAGGCAGCATATGAAGTAGCTTGCGCAACAGTTGCAGCAGACTGTGCAGTCTTGACTGCAACAGATTGTGCAGCAGTTGCTGAGACAGACTGTGCAACAGTTGACACAGCAGTTTGTGCAGCAATCTGACTAGCAGATTGTGCAGCAGTTGGTACAGCATCCTTGGTGGCAAAACTGCCAGATTATGCAGACTTGGAGACCCAAACTGAGCGCACTTTGCTCTTGGCAGAAGTGACTGCAGTACGGGGAGTGGTCTTGGAGTTGAGCATCGCCTCGTAGGCTGTCTGGTTGACCTTAACAACCAGTGTCTTCTGCGTCTTCCCGATAGACGCTACGTCACATTGAGTTGCTACTTCCTCGTCGGAGGAGAAAGTTGTCCCCAGCAGAGTCGCCATTTTGTTTGCAAAAACAAAAGTATAAAACTTTATTGATACAAATTGTAATAAAGATTACAAGAATTCTGGAAAAATTACAACTATAGGAATCCAATCTTGATGACGATTTCTTTATCCCTTGGACGATGTGAACTTTGAAGACGAAGCCTTTGAAGTCGAAAACAACTCTGAAAATTGAAGGCAAAAGCCTCTGAAGTTGAAGACAAAAGTCTCGGAAGAATGCAGCAGCACTTTGGCAAGAACTCCTGAACTCTCTGATTTTTGATCTCTGATCTTAATCTCCTTGAAATGAAGACTTGAAACTCTATTTATAGAGTTCTGAAAATAACTAACTTTCAGTTATTTTGGACTGCGCAAGATGATTTACGCAGCAACTGATTTGCGCAGCACTAGACTGCGCAGGCAGTTATTGGATCGTGGGCCAACTATCTGGGACACATGGCATCATTTGATTGAAATGTGCATGATCATGCATAGACAGTTGCCACGTAATGAGCAATTGATGGCATGAATGCCACATGTAATTTGTCAGTTATATTGGTAGAATGTGCAAAGTGAACTACGCAGACTTTGGTTTGCGCAGACTCAGACTGTGCATGAATGGTTTGCGCAATCACGGATTGCGCATGAATAGTTTGCGCAATCACGGATTGCGCTGCCACCTGTCAGCCGCCCTCGAGCACTGTGCGGCGTCAAAAACGAACAGTCTCCTCGTTATTCGTATTGTCAGCTGTCAGGAAGATCTGATTCGATTCAGTCAATGATGACTTCTGCCACGTCAGCCTGCGCAGTTGGGAACATGCGCAAACCAACCTGCGCAAAGTGATGTCTGCGCAATCTGTTGTCTGTGCAACTCATCAAAATGATGAATATCTTGAATTTTTGACTTTGTTGATTGATACAGCCGGTCTCGGCCACCCCTGGCCTCTTCTGCTCCTTCTCTCCTTGGTCCAGCCCCGAAGGTCCCGACTGGGTCTGTCGCCGTCCCCGCCGCAGCGCGGCCTTCCCCTCCGGTCGCTGCTCCTCCCCCTCCCGCCGCCCCTGCGGTGGCCCTCCCCCCGCCGGTTCCCCTCTCCGCACCCTCCCCCACATTTGCCCTCCCTCCGGCGCCTCCTATCAACCCGGCCACCCTCCAGTGGCCCTCCCCGCCTTGCAGCCAGCCCAGGCGGGCCTCCTCCCCCCCTGCCGCCCCCTCGCCTCCGAGCATCCCTCCTCGGCGGTCCCCATCCCAGAGCCATCCCCCGCAGCGCATCCGCCCTCCTCGATCGCGGATCCCCCTCACCCGCCCGTTGTCCAGGCTGCCGCAGCGGCCCCCTTCTCCTCGGCGGCGGCGGAGACCTACTATCAAGACCCCGCCACCCGACGGTGGTTCTGGGTCTCCCAGGACCCCTCTTCCCTTCGGTGGCTCTGGACCGCTCTCCCAACCCAGTCGGACGCGCTTCAGTGGCTCGCCTCCGCCCTCGGAGGAGCCAATCTCCCCTCCGCCTCGGAGTAGGGGCAGTGCTCCCTCCTCAGGCTCCCTCCAGGCTCTCGACGGACCAGCTCCCCCTTCATCTCGGCGCCGGAGGCCCATCCCCCGTCCCCATCCTAGCTCCTCCTCCGGCGCTCCCGTGGTCTGCCGGCTCTCCAGCCCTCCACGGCCGCACCTCCTCCCTGAGGTTTCCTCCCTGGGTCTTCCTCCCCCTGCCGTCGTGGCGTTGTCCTGCGCCGCCACCGCGGCATTTCTCGGCGTTCTCCCGGCGTCGTAGCCCCCGGCGACATGGTTTCCCATGCAGGCTCGAGGCCCCCCTCGAGCGGGAGTACCGAGGCGCCCACTCGGTTCCTGCGCTCCCTCGAGCCCCACCCCTGCCGCTTTGGTCCGTGCACCCCCTTAGTCCGCGTGGGGTTTTCGTTGGGTTGCGTGTTGGTTTTTTTTTCTGTTTTCTTGTCTGTTGTAGTTCGAATTTTGAATCCGGGTTCCCCGCTTGTGGGACCCGGCTGTAGTTCTGTTCGTTTTTGGAATAAAGTTGTTCAGTTTCAAAAAATAATATATATATATATATATATATATATATATATATATAGGAAGGATAGACATCCCCACACTTTTTGCATCCCCAAGCATCCTCATGTTCACATCCGTTAGATGTGCTTTAAGCCATCTAATCTTAACCATCGGTAAATCAACGGTTAAGATTAGATGACTTAAAGCACCATCCAACGGTGTAAATAGGGGGGATGCTTGGGGATGCAAAAAGTGTGGGGATCTTGATCCTTCCTCATATATATATATATATATATATATTTTTATATATATATATATATATATATATATATATATATATATTGACCTTATAAAAAAAAGAGAAGCCCGGCCCAGCCATTGGGCTAGGCCATATCGCCCCAGCCCGCAGGGCTCAGCCTACCATTTCCCTTAAGCAGCTCGGCTAAGCCACAAAAATTCCCCTCCAATGCCCGACTATATAGCACAGCAGTAGCTATATATGAGCATCGCGTATGCAAGACTTCACCCACGAAACCCTAGCAACCTACCACGCCGACCTCGAGGATCGACTCCAGCGTGACCCGCCGCTCCGGCGCCGCCATCCCGCCGCCATCGCCTGAACACCGCCGGGCCGACCCAAAAATGGAGTTACTCTGTTTTACTCGACCGCAGGTACGCCAACTTTCCCCTCGTCGTTCTTCCATCATACTCGACCAATTTCAATTTCGTCAAATCCTATATAGAGCCTATCTAACCCTCTCTAAACCCCTTCTGCTAGAATCGAGCTAAACCCTATATATTTCTCGGGAACTCGAACCAAAGTTCCTGAAAAACTGTCAGAATATAACAGTTTTAGAGCTGTCCCAACCTATGACTTGGAAGCCAAATTTTGACCCAAATACTGAGCGTTTCAACAAACCAATTGAAGACAGTTATTAATAATATAACCAAGAATGAAACGCATCTTTTAGATCGAATTTTCGATCATTATACAGCAAGTAATTCATGATTGAAATTGACAAAATTATTGTTTTCAAAATATTAAAAACTTATGAATTTCTCCGATACGGGATGCGTCCCGACAAACCGGGCGACGCGGTCGCACGCTATATGCACCAAAAGACGCGTATAGACGTTGCTGACGTGTGGGAACTGACGGAACTCGATTTCGTTGCGCGTACGCGACAAAATCAGTGCGTATCCGTCGAGATACCCCCGTATCGACGTTTTGCAAACTTGACCAGAACTTCATGCACGTTCGTCGGATCGACGCAAAACTTGCGCCATCAGGACCGTATCATTTTTTTGGTTCTGTATGCCAAGCTTGGTCCGATTATGAGAAGGTTGATCGGAACGCCAAATTGGCGGGCCCGCGACCCGCTCTAACGAGCGAATTTGTGCACGGCTCATCGGAATCCAAAATTGGACATACCGTTGAGTTCGTCTCCTCAAACTTGACCCGTAGACATGTAGTTTGACGACATTAGAGACCGTAGGTACTGACACATATTTTGGTGCAAGACGGGTCCAACGGCGGACATCGTTTTGACCCGAAATTATGATTTTGCCTCTGTTCCAGAATTTGACTTTTGGACAGGCATTTTCTAGGCATATCTTTTATTTCAAACTCGTTCGTGATGTTTGTTTCAGCATCCGGAGCTTCTTGTGGATTTTGACTTTCGTGTTGACGATTCTGATTGTTGGATTTTGCTGCTTCTCGCACCACCCTCAGGCAAGATACCTTGCCTTATTTACTGTTTATAATTATATGCACCTTTATTTATTTATTTACTGCATATTTATTTTCTGTTCTCAGTTGGATCCATTAATTGCTATTTTTAGTTCGCTTTAATTTGCTTTCAGTTATTTTTCCTTCTTGCTTTTTTGTATGCATATGGACCTAGTCTTAGCGAACTACCTTTTGTTAGTGACCTTGGGAGGGAGAAGACAGTTAAATGTATGGGCTATCCTAAATCCAACAACTGTAGTAACTGCGTACTACGGTAGTCGAGTCGCGAGGGTCACTAGCCTCGAGCTATGTGGACTGATGGGTCACGTGGGCCGCTAGCCTCGAGTTATGTCGGCTGATAGTATTAGTACTTGACGTATGCGTGTTGTGAGTTATTACCTTGTCCTGGGGGAGTCAGCCTTCACCTGCCCATACATCGATATGTCTTCTAAATTGCCTACTAGAAAGGTTAGGAGACCTTAGCAAATTTTATGTTCCAATCATGGCATGGAAAAATGTCACATCGCAGAATAGTAAGTTATCCCATGTCCTTGTTTGGTTGTAGGGGTAGCCTACTGTTTCGATGATGGGATATTGAGCCGTGTTATGGTTTGGACACTTTTATTTTATCTTTATTTTATTGTGCATTTATATTCAGTTCATATGGCATGCTCTTCCTGTATCTTGTTACGTCCCTCTGAGGACCTGGTGATCTCTCCAGGTATAGATGATTTTTTGCAGGAGTATGGCTCGGCACTGGATCCTTCCTACCTTGATGACGAGGCATCTTCCGCTGATATCTAGATTCATATTGTTCTTTGAGACTCATAGTGGACATCTACTCTATTTAAGATTATTTTTATAGCTGTTTGGTGTGGGCATGTCCACCCGGCTATCTTTTGACTCACTCATTTATTCTATTTTGGACTTATTATACCTTCTGTGTGTACTGTAGATGAGATATAGCTTTATGATTTACTAGCCTGCAAATTTCTATTATTACAGCTTATGTATATATATACGAAGATTCCATATATTGGAGTATTCTTCGTATATATGTGTAGCTGGCAAGCTACGTTCCTAGTCCTACGTATTTTGGGACTGGGGCGTTACAGCATCCTACCATGCAAAACACCTTGTCATTTGCTGTTTACTTATTTTAGCTCATATTTCATACATTATTTATTATTTACTTTATGCAAAATAAACTGTGATACATGGCATAACCTGTTAGAACTTACTGTTCATTTATATTTTCTGCTATGTATTATTTTTCTTACACATTAAACCAAGATTTAAGGGACCACCTAGTGCGTTGCATTCATTGGCCTTAACACGTTGTAACACGAAATTGTGTGTCTCATGTAGAACACGGACATACGTGACTGGCTGGCCACCGGTACGTATAAGCCGTGCGATAGGATTAACCGTTAATAGAATTACATACTAGTTTGACTTAGCGGTTATAGAGATTTACTGTTGTGGATACAACATAGTAGGCATTGGGCGGGGAGGACAATTCCTTAGCGTATGGGCTTCGATGCACTTTTTCTTGTGACCTGGAAGCTCCGCTGGAGATACGGGATTGATGACCCATGATTACTGACGGCCACTGACGTTCTGCGGAACGTTATGCTCTTATTAATTGGGCCTCTGGTACCCCAAGGGGGGACCATGCCGATCCTATTTAGCCAGGGCCCATGCGTAGTAAGGATTGTTCTTAACTACATTTCACTTAGAACGGTTAGGCACCTTTATCCGTTAGGTACGAGTAATTTTGGTTTGGGTACTTGTATCTGACCGTAGCTTGGAATAATAACTTATCGTGGATTAGTTCGTCACATCTTGTCCTTGTTTGGTTGTAGGTATGACTTACTACTTCAATGAGAAGGTATTGAACCTTGTTGGGGTTCGGATACCATATTGGATTCATAGCATGGAAAGATACGTCACCGTGAATTAGTTTACCATCTCCTGTCCTTGTTTGGTTGGGGGGATGGTAAGCTAGTTCAATAAGTGTGTATTGGATCATGTTATAATTCAATTGACGTATTTATTTGAGGAATATTTATTCAGTTTATATGGCATGATATTATGTGTCTTGTTACGTCCCTCTGAGGACCTGGTTATCTCGCCAGGTGTGTGCTATTGTCTTTCGCAGGTGTTCTAGCTCTAGCCGTGATCATCGCTATTTCTTCGAGGATGATTGCACTTGGATCGTCTTTGCTTCGCTCGCCAAAATCTTTTTTGTTATGTATTTCTTTTCATAGTGGGTAGTGGATTTATCTCCGCCCAACTACATGTACCAAATGACAATTTCATAGTTGATTATATGATATCTTCTATTCTTTTATTTTATGTGGATGAGATTAGTTATGGTTCTACTGTATTTTACAGCTTACGTATATTTATTATACGACTGACATGTCTACGTACCTAGTCCTACGTATTTTGGGACTGGGACATTACACAATATAGGATACAGGTCATTCGGTGGGAGCTCGTACCTCGCCATGCGAATAGTCACCATATGCAAAGATCCAGGATAGCTTGACATTGCTAGTGACCACTCATATAGATGTGTCGGCATAAGAGCGGCTATCCGCGTGTATGCCTTTGGATTGCATGGAGTACTAGCAGGTTACGAGTTGGGTTAACAAGTTATGCTTATTGCAAGAGCTGACCTTGAATCGGCACGAGTTAAGTGTGCACGGTTGTATCACCATTCTGGAGCCTAAGATTTGGCTATAGCAAGGACACGTGCTTCGGCATGAATGTGACATCGTCTCGAGTTAAGTCAGAAAGGGTCGTAAGGCAAGTTTGCTTAAGTCTGGTTGATACTTGGGTGCACGGCCTCGATCTTAAGGCACGATCAGGTCAAGTGGCACGACTAGCACGAGTCGTCCCCTTGACGTCGTTGGCACGAGAATGGTCTAGAGGCACATGAAAGAAGTGAAAGTCTTGGCACGACCGAGTTACATAAGTTCTACTCGGCGAGGCACTGCCTCGAATACATTGAAGTCACGAATAGAGGATAGCACGACCATGTCGTTGCGTTGCCAAGTATAGGCCAAGACGTCTTTGTCCTAAAATTGATCCTAAGGCAAGACTAGAAAGACAATCAAAAAGGGATTAAGCTGCACAAAGTAAATAAACGTGTCGGTTTTGTATGTACTACCAAAATTTATCGCTTTAGCGATGGCCTATTAGCGATGGATTAAGTCCGTCGCTACTAGCGACGGACTCCCGACTATATACTGACAGTTTACCATCTAATCACAGGCAATATTTTTTTAATTTTAAGGGTAAAAATTTGTCGCACACCCGTCGGTAAGGCGTCAGCAAAATAGCGACGGATAATGTAGCCGTCGTTAGGTAGTCACTCCTTAGTCAATATTTGCGTAGAAAAATGTTAAAAAATCATAGAAAATTGGGCAACTACGTAGCGACGGATCGTCCGTCGTCCAGCTGATGAGTTTTAGCGACAAAAACTGTAGTCGTCGCTACGTAGTCACTCAGCTGGCGGGAAAATATATAAAAATTTATGGGAAATTTTACGACTACATAGCAACGGATATATCCGTCGACAGTCCATCGCTAAATAGCCAGCCCTAACTTAAATTGAACCGATGGGAGGGGGAGGGGAATTTCATTCGAACCAAAATATTTCTCTCTCCTCTCTCTCTCTCTCTTGGAGCTCTCTCTCAAAGGTACTCTCTCTCTCTTTCTCTCATTCGTTTGGTGGTTATGGGCGACGGCGGGGAGCAGAGGTAGCCGACAGTGGGGGGGCAGAGGGGAGCTATGGTGGGCGGTGGGTGGTCGGCTGTGGTGGGAGGCCACGGGGGGGTGGATGGAGGCCGCGAGGTTGGGGGACGGAGGTAGCCGACAGTGGGGGGGCGGAGGGGAGCCGTTGTAACGTCCCAGTCCTAAAATACGTGGGACTAGGTACATCGACATACCAGCTATATACATACGAAGTATACTCCAATATATGGAAACCTCGTATGAATACATAAGCTGTAAAATACAGTAAACCAAGAGTGATCTAATCTCATCCACAAATGTAAGAATAAAAGATATCATATAATCAACTGTAATAAGTCTTTGTACAATATGTTGGGCGGAGACAAATCCACTGCCAACAAGTAAGGAAAAATATACATGGAAACGGAAATGATTTGGCGGGAGTAGCAAGAAAGACCCAAGACACGTCATCTCTAAATGAATAGAGAAGATCGCGACCTCGGCTAGAACACCTGTAATATCACAGAAGCACACACCTGGAGAGATAACCAGGTCCTCAGAGGAACGTAACAAGATACAGAAAGAACATGCCATAAATATTAAATATAAAATATGCCACAAAGAAAATAAGTGACAAGACAACAATAAGGTAATCTAACCGTACAACTGTGCTTATGCAGTTAAGAACAAACCTATAATGCATGGATATCTGGCTCAGTAGCAGTAACTCAGGCATGGTCCCATCAGGATACCAGGTACCTTAAAGCATAACATTCCTCGAATGTCAGAGGCCAGCAGTATCAGTAATCTCAGGTATGGCCCCAACAGGATACCAGGGACCTCAAAGCATAACATTCCTCGAATGTCAGAGGCCAACAGTATCAGTAATAGAAAAGTGCATAAGGAGCCATACGTTAAGGAACTGTTCTTTCCATCCAATGTCTAACAGAGTCACATCCATGTCTCGTATACCTCTACTAACTGCTAAGTCTCCTAACATGCCTCTATTAGCAGTTAGCCCTAACGCATGCACATGGGGGATCAGCCCACACGCAAGGACCTCTACATGCTACTCGTCTCAGACATCCTTATGGTACAACTGTGTCGAGGCATATGCAATACATTACAAACGGTAGTCCCCTAATTCTAAGTTCATATGCAGTCAAAGGATAGTAACAAAGTAACTAATAATCACTGAGCATGTAGTAAATCAAGAACTGTAATGACTGGATATAATGAATAGTGATATGTAAATAAATGTAGACTGAATATAAACAGTATAATGGCAAGGTATCTTGCCTGAGGTTATGTGCAAAAGAAAATAATCCAGTAGCTCGAACAGACAAATAAACGAAGCAAGAAAAGCCAAATCCCACAGATGACTCCGGATGCTGCAACAAACATCACGAACGAGTTTGGAATAAAAGATATGCCTAGGAAACGCCCGTCCAAAAATTAAATTCTAGAACAGGGGCAAAATCGTAATTTTGGGTCAAAACGATGTCCGCCGTTGGACCCGCTTTGTACCAAAATGCGCGTCAGAACCTACGGTCTCTAAAGTCGTCAAACTATATGTCTACGAATTTGTTTTGATGAGACAAACCCAAAGGTATATCCAATTTTAGATTCCGGTGGGCCGTGCACAAAATCACCCGTTGAGTGGGATTGGGGGCCGCCAAAATGGCGTCCCAGTCAATGGTCTCAGAATCGGACCAAACTTGGCTCACAGGACCAGAAAAGTATTTTGAGTCCAATGGCGCAAGTTTCGTCGTAATTTGATGAGTGTACACGAAGTTATGACTTAATTTACAAAGGGTCGATACGGGGGTATCTCGACGGATATGCACTGATTTCGTCGCGCATATGCAACAAAATCGGGTTTCGTCAGTTCCCACACGTCGACAACATCCATACGCGCCTTTCGATGCATATAGTGTGCGACCACGTCGCCCGGTTTGTCGGGGCGCACGCCGTATCGGGCATTTTTTTCACTTTTTAAAAACAGAATTTATAATTTTTTCGTAAAACTTTAACAACGTGTAACTTTTTACACACTAGATAAAAGTGAATCCAGAAGATGCGTTACAATCTCGGTTATGTTATCTTTGACTGTCTTTAATTAGTTTCAACAAAATCCTATTGTACAGAACGAAAATTGGCCGACAAGTTGGTGTTTTACAACAGTTTTTAATATTCCAGAAAAGTGGTTTTTCTCCAACTTCGCTTTGATTTTTCGAGCAAGTTGGATGGCCATGTCAAAATCCACCCAGAGGATCTCGAAGAGGGTCATGTGGGCTTTCTACACGAATTTACGGATCTAAAAACGAGTTAAGATGAGAGAGATATCGATCGGGGAAGTTGAGTACCTTAAAGTGGAAAACTGTTGTGGTGTTTGTTGTTGTCGCCGTGGCGACCGTGTGGCGGGACTGCCATCCCTCCGGCGAGGCTGGGCACGCATGCCGAGGAGAGGGGGAGGAGGAAGGAAGGAGGAAAGAGGAGGAAGGAGGAGGAGATTAGGGTTTAGGTTTTATTTTAAAACATATGTATACATATGTATATATTTGTAAAGGGAACAATGGGGTCGGCCATGATACTGTTGCTTGTAAAGGGGGGGGGGCGCCTCTTTTGTTGCAGCAGCTGCTGCTTATTACTTTTATTGTTTCTTGCATGTGGTCGGCTCCCACATGTGGGGCCGACCACACTTTGTGTTATTTCTTTTTTTTCTTTATCTTTTGCTTTTGCTTTATCTTATTCTTATATATATATATATATATATATATATTTTTTTTTTTTTTTTGGTCGGCTCCCACATGTGGGGCCGACCACACTTTGTGTTATTTCTTTTTTTTCTTTATCTTTTGCTTTTGCTTTATCTTATTCTTATATATATATATATATATATATATATATATATATATATATATATATATATATATATATAATTTTATTTATATATATAATTTTATTTATATATATATATATATATATATATATAAATAAATTTATATATATATATATATATATATATATATATATATATATATAAAATATATATATATATATATATCCGAGAGGAATTTCTGAAATGGAGCGGCAGCGGTCGAGAGGCCCTCTCCTCGCCACCCCGCCCTCCCCCGCCGGGATCTGGTGGGTGGGATGGCCGATCGGCCTCCCCGGCCAGGCGGCTACCCTCAGCTTCTTCGCCCCCCTGGGCGGTTCCCCACCCCCAGGTCAGCCGGGCCTCGCCTGGCCCGCCCCTCTGTGGGTTCTCCCCCCCTCCCCACTGGCTTTCCGCCGAGCGGACCCCCCTCGCCCCCCTACCTCCCCCCAACCCTCCCCTTCATCCCCGACGTCGACGTCGTGGACGGCACCGGCGCCACCGGTCGAGGAAGGGCTCCCCGTCGGTCTTCGTCTCTTCCGAGGTCGCTACGACACCCCCCGTCGTCTAGCCCGCCCCTTCGCCGGTTGCGCCTCCTCCGGCTGAAGCTCCTCCCATCCCGGCGCCTCCACCCACCCTGGCTCCCCTCCTCTCGGCGCCCCCCTCTCACAGTCGGCCTTCCTCCTCCTTCCCGCCCTAGAACCCCCGGGGGCCCCTCTTCCCGCCCCCCCTCGTCGGAGCTCGCCCCGACGTCGGTGGTCCCTCCCCACCCCCCCTCGGGTCTCGAGCCCCCCTCTGGACTCTCGGCGTCCCCCTCTCCGGTGGCAGCCGTGACGCCGGCGGTGCCACTGTCCCTGTCCTGCGACGCCCGCTCTGGTCTCCGACGCTCCCTCCGTCGCCCCCGCCCCCCTCCCCTTCATCTCTTTCTCCCGATAGCCGCAGCGCTCCCAACGGCCGATGGCGCTGCGCCCCGCCCACCCTCTTCTGGCCTCGTCGGCTGTAGGTCTTCCCCCATGGAGTCGTCATAGCCGCCACTCTCCGTCCACCTCCCCTCGCAGGTCCTCGCTGGCGATCCATTCCCCAGCTCGGTTCCCCGTCCCGTGTAGCCGTGCGGCCCCTTCACCCGCCGGCTGGCTGGCCTCCTCCGTAGCGGTCAGCTGGACCCCCCCTCCCCTCTCTCCCCTCTCCTCCTCCCTATCCACCTGGCTTCGTCCTCGTCGGAACCCCCTCTCCGCCGTAGCCACCCCTCCTCGGCATCCGGCGCTCGTCCCTCGACTCCCTCCCCTACTCCGCCCACACTCTCCCTCCCGCTCTCGTCCTCCAGGCCGGCCTCCTCCGCCGGCGCCACACCGGCTCCGGGAGATGCGCCTGGGCGGAACCTCCGCCTACTGGCCCTCCACGCTCCCTTCACACTCTCCCCCTCCCTCAGCCCCCCTCGCCCTCCCGACCGCCGCCCACCACCCGACGGTCGCAGGCGGTCCTCTCCCCTGGCATCGACGGAACCCCCACCCTTATCTAGACCCGCCGGAGAAACCCGGCCCCAGCCTCCATCGCCGGTCGGCCCGCCGGTGCGCCCCTGCCTTCTCCGTCGGTCGGCCCGCCTCGAGCTCCGCAGTGGTGGGGCCCGAGGCTCCTCGAGCCGTACGCCCCCTCCCCCCATTAATTCCTAGAACAGTACGCCACCTAGGGCCACGCGTGCACCCCCTCGGGACGCATGACCGGCCCAACCCCCCACATGCAGCGCTCTGACTTTTCAAAGTTTTTTGAAATTTTGAATTTCAAAACTTCGAAATTTTCGCAACGCTGGACTTGCGAAATTTGGGTGCCTCCAAAATTCGACATATCAATTATTAAGTATTTCTACTTGCTTTAATTTACTTGTTATTCAGGGCTTCTTTTGTGTTTCCCAGCCCTGCACCTGTACTGCTCTTTTTGAGCTCACTTTTGTTTATTAATAAATTCGTGTTTCTTATATATATATATATATATATATATATATATATATATATATATATATATATATATATATATATATATATATATATTTTTTAAGAAGGACAATTTATTAAAACGGGCAGAAAGCTCTGCCGAGCAGACAAGGACCAACACACAAAAGGGCCCACAGCCCAGACATACAAACGAGAAGGCCCACAAAAGAAAATCTCGAAAATTCGAAAAAATGAAAGATCCTAAACGAGCGGGGGCTCGAAGCCCCAGGGGGGGAAAACGGCCACGCGCGGGCCCCAACGGGGTCTGACCGCACAGCGCGTGGCCCGAGGGCTGCCACGCGTGCCACAGGACCCGAGGAGGGCCACGCGTCCCACG
This sequence comes from Iris pallida, assembly GCA_029216955.1. Classification (NCBI taxonomy): domain Eukaryota; kingdom Viridiplantae; phylum Streptophyta; class Magnoliopsida; order Asparagales; family Iridaceae; genus Iris; species Iris pallida. Next base: position 16,562,283 of record JANAVB010025800.1, read on the forward strand.
CGGCGCTCGGCACGAGGGGACCACTGCCCGAGGAGAAGGACGCTGCGCGCCGACCGCGGCGGGGACACCGGCGGAGGGGAGGTGGAGGGGGGTTCGCCGGCCACCGAGAGGGGCGAGGGGAACGACGCCGGGGCCGGCGGCTCGGGTGGATCGCCGACGAGCCTACTGAGGGAGAATACACCCGAGGCCCCCGCTGAGCCCAAGTCCAAGGGCGGGGCGCGGCCTGAGGGCGCCGGCGCGGCAGCGAGGAGTGAACGGGGAGGAGGACCCGAGACTCCGGGAGCAGCCGCGGCGACGGCGAAGGAGCGAGAACCCGGCGGCGAGGAGGGATGCCAGAGGCGAGGGGCCAGGGAGGGGGAAGGCGGAGGGTGGGGAAGGGGCCTACCCCGGGGCGCGATCCCGGCGACAGGGGAGC
>JANAVB010025800.1:16565197-16677697 GCA_029216955.1 Iris pallida
CGCCGGGTGGGTAGTGCAGGGGATGGGGGCCGAGGCGGCAGGGAAGGCAGCGGGTGGGCGAGGGGTGGCGGGGGTCGGGGGGCGCCGGGGTTGGTGGTGGTGGGAGTGGGGGTCGCGGGGGGTAGTGCATCGGATTGGGGCCGAGGGTGGGAGTTGGGGTCGGCGGTGTGGGGATGGGGGTCGGAACACACACACACATACACACACACACACACCATTTTGGGTCGGCGATGGTAGGGGTGGGGGTCGGAACACACACACACACACACACACACACACACATATATATATATAATTAGTATATATATATAGAGAGAGGAGTATATATAAACTTTGGACCGAAACCGAAACTGAATAATAAAATTTAGTATATTCAAAACTGAAACCGAACCAAATTTTTTTAAAACCGAAACCGAACCGAATTTAGTATATTCAAAACCAAAACCAAAACCAAAAACAAAACCAAAAACAAAACCGAATAATCAAAATCAAAACCAAAACCAAAACCGAATAATCAAAACTGAACCAATACCAAAACCAAAACCAAAACCGAATAATATAAACCGAAACCAAAATCGAAACCAAAACCGAAACCAAAACCAAAACCAAAACCAAAACCCAAACCGAAACCAAAACCGAAACCAAAACCGAAACCAAAACCAAAATTTAGTTGGTGGAGCGAGCCAGAATCCTTTGACGGAGAAACCTCCGTCAGCAGATTATGGCTCGTCCCACCATAAATCAGTATCAATATCGATATCGGACTATTTTATTGAGTATCAGAATCGGTATCGGTATCAAACTAATTATGTTTAGTTTGTCTTACGATACAGATTTTCACATCCAATTTGCAATGGATGGTTCCTTCGTTGATCGTACATAGATGTACGAGCGTGTCAACCTCCTCGACCATAGGTACTTATAAGTATCGACCGTATCGGTTGGTATTGGTCTTAGCGAATTGGTATTGTCCTATCCGATATGTATCAGCCGTATAGCTAGGATTCGTATTGGCCTTATCGATTCGGTATCGGCCATATCCGATAGGTATCGGCGTATCGGATTAGTATCGACAGTATCAGATTAGTATGGTGGAAGGTTTAGTAACAACTGTACTTAGATTTCGCTTTTTTTGAGCTAGATTACCATTGCAAGAGAGTCACGAGAGCGTAAAAATCTCCTAAATATTGATGTTTACGGGAGTGATTGGCCAGTTACAGTAACATACATGCTTCATTTTCCATCAGAAAGGAGAGATTGAAAGCAATAACATATAGAGTTGTATTTTGGGAGAATTATAAGAGTTCTTCTTCCAAAATTCAACTCTATACGTTATTGCTTTCAATCTCTCTTTTCCTGATGGAAAAGGAAGCATGTATGTTACTGTAACTGGCCAAACACTCTCATAAACATCAATATTTAGGAGATTTTTTACGCTCTCGTGACTCTCTTGCAATGGTATTCTAGCTCGAAAAGAGAGAAATTCAAGTACAGTTGTTACTAAACCTTCCACAATACTAATCCGATACAGTCGTTACTAATCCGACACGGCCGATACCTATCGGATATGGCCAATACCGAATCGATAAGGCTAATATGAATCCTAGCTACACGGCTGATACATGTACATATCGGATAGGACGATACCAATTTGCTAAGACCAATACCAATCTAATACGACCTATACCAAACCGATAGACCGATACTAATTTGATACGGTCGATACTAAGTACATCCGGCCTATACCAGCGAATCCACCAGTTACTACACGGTGGGCCCCGGAGTACCCTCGAACTTAGTTACATCCGGTTATTGGTGAGTACATGATTACATAGTAATTCTGTTTGTCTTACGATACAGATTTTCATATCCAATCTGCGATGGATCGTTACTTCTTTGATCGTATATGGATGTACAAATGACAACACAAGAGCAGAATAGGTGTGAGTGACAATTTTCAGGCAGGCGTGGAAGTGTTTCTTAAGTATGCCATGAGCAAAGCTCAGTACATGGACAGTAACAAAATCAAGTGTCCATGTGGTAATTGTCGCAATAGACGTTACGAAGAAGTGGTGACTGTGAGAGATCATTTGACCCGTAAGGATTTCGTATGTGATTACTACATGTGGTCATCGCAAGGTGAACTATATGCAGAAAGACAGGTTGCGAATGCTGCTACTTATGGTTTTGATGAAAATGCTACAACGAATTTTGTCATGGACGACGGATGCTCTGTTGATTATAGAGACCTGCAGAATCGTGTACGAGATAAGGTGTACGATATGGAATGGCCTAATTTTGATCCGGAGGATCCTAATCCCGAGACGAAGGAGTTCTATGATATATTTCAGGATACAGATACTCTGCTACATCCTGATTGTGAGACTCATTCCGTACTGTCAGTGACGATACGGTTGTTGAACACAAAGTCTGATTTTAACTTGCCACAAGCTTGCTATGATCGGATTACACAACTAGCGATGGAGATCTTACCGAAGGAATCAAAAGAGCTCCCAAAAAACTTCTATAAGTCAAAGATGATGGTCCGACGACTGGGAATAGGGTACGAGAAGATAGATTGTTGTCGCAACGGATGCATGTTGTACTACAAGGAGAAGGAGGATATAGAAAGTTGCAGCTTCTGTAATACGGATGGTTACAAGCCAGTAAAGGAAAAAGAAAAGTCAACTAGAAAACGATGTCCTTACAAGTCTATGCATTACTTGTCGATCACGAAGCGCTTGCAGAGGATGTATATGTCTCTGAATACAGCTGAACACATGACGTGGCACAACGAAGAACGCACAAAGGACGATGTAGAATTGTCACATCTTTCGGACGGAGAGGCGTGGAAACATTTTGATTTGTGTCATCCAGATTTTGCTGCAGAGCCTAGAAATGTACGTCTGACGCTATGTTCTGATGGCTTCGCCCCTTTTAGGAAGTCGGGATCTTAATACTCCTGCTAGCCGGTCATTCTTACCCCTTACAATCTGCCACCATGGATGTGTATGAAGACTCCTTATATGTTCTTGACAGCTATCATACCGGGTCCTAAAAATTCGACGAAAAATATCAATATATTTACAGCCGTTAGTGGATGAGCTGAAACAGCTATGGAAGATCGGCGTCGCGACCTATGATATTTTCAGAAAACAGAACTTTCAGATGAGAGCTTCACTGATGTGGACAATAAAAGATTTTCCAGCATACGGTATGCTGTCGAGATGGAGTACTCACGGCACCATATCTTGTCCGATATACATGGAAAATAGTAAGGTGTTTTGCCTTAAGCATAGAGAAAAAACTTCTTTATTTGACTGTCACCGTCAATTTTTGCCCGCGAGTCATCCTTAGAGAAAAAACAAGGACGCGTTCAGAGCTGGAAAACAAGAATTTTTTCATCCGCCGCCCAGATTGTCGGGATACGATATTTGGGAAGATGTAAAGGACTTGCCTTCCGTTATTGAAGATCTATCGAACAATTCTGTCAAAGGGTTTGGACAAAGCCATAACTGGACCAAACGGATTATCTTCTGGGACTTGCCTTATTGGAAAGATAATCTTCTAAGGCATAATTTTGATGTCATGCATATCGAAAAGAATGTGTTCAATAATGTCTTCAATATCGTCATGGATATTAAAGGAAATACGAAAGACAATCCAAAAGCAAGACAAGACATTGTCGAGATATGCAAGCATCCTTATCTGAACTTGATACAAAGGGGAGCTGGTGGACAATTAACTAAGCCGGTAGCACAATACACATTGAGCAAGGAAGATAGATTAATAATCTGCAAGTGGATATCTACTTTAAGATTTTCCGACGGCTATGTGTCGAATTCGTCTAGATGCGTTGATCTCAATGAACGCAAGCTAACAGGAATGAAGAGTCACAACTGCCACATGTTTATGGAAAGATTACTGTCCATTGCTTTGAGAGAGTTGTTGCCATCCTCTGTATGGGTTCCGTTGGCTGAGCTATCTACATTCTTCAGGGATATTTGTTCAACTAAGTTGACGGTGCAACACATGGTTGAACTTGAGGAGAAGATTGTCTTAACAATTTAAAAGTTAGAGAAAATATTTTCTTCGGGATTCTTCGACAGCATGGAGCATCTACCGATTCATCTAGCATACGAAACCTGTGTCGATGCATCTGTTCATTATTGATGGATGTACCCATTTGAAAGGTACACAAAAATTGATATAATTTAAGTTGCATTTCATTGTTAATTCTCAAGATAATTTGTCTCTCTAGATACCTACACCATCTAAAGAAGAAAGTTGGCAACAAGGCTCATATAGAGGCTTCGATATGCGAAGCATATCTTATCGAGGAGGTATTAAACTTCTGCTCTATTTATTTTGATACTCATGTTAAGACAAATCGAAATAGACCTCAAAGGAAAGACGAGGACGTTGAGGATGGAGGTATATTCAATGTAAGGGGCAAGCCTATTGGGGCTAGTAAGAAACGGTGGTTGACTGACGACGAGTATGATGCCGCTCACCGATATGTCTTGTTAAATTGTGACATACAAGAAGTGAGAGATTTAGAAAAGTAAGTGACTATACTTACACTCTTTATAATCTCTAATTTGCTGAAGTAACTGACTACACTTATTCTTATTCTCTCTAAGAGTATATTTAGAGATAAATTTAAAATGAGGACACCTGATATTACCGATGAAGGACTTCAAAGAGAGGTTGATTGTACCATTTCGTCCTGGTTTTGCAAATACATAAGTAACTGAGATAATAATTTATACGGCTACCATTAAAATATATACATCTGAAATATTTAAATTATCAATATTTGTTTACAGGTTTTATTGCCTAAAATAACTCTCACAAATGAGAGTATTCGTTATTTGGCATTGGGACCGAAGAAGCATGCAAAGACTTGGCCAGGCTATGTCGTGAATGGCTTCAAGTTTAAGGCAACTCAGAATGCTATAAATACCGAATATGTCAATGACGGCTTCAGTACCAAGGATTCTGGTGTTTGCATAAGAGGCACATCTATGACGACGAACCGGACTTTGACTATTATAGAGTGCTTCAGAATATTGTAGATTTACAATATAGTGCCCCATATGATATGCATATTGTGATGTTCAAATGTGAGTGGTTCGATACGACACCAAATATCGGTTGGAGAATTGATAAACAATTTGGATTCGTCGATATAAATCATCGCAGAAGGTATAGAGGGTCCGACATGTTTGCGATAGCAAGTCATGCTGTTCAAGTCTACTATATAAGCTACCCAAGGCGTCGTAGAGATTGATTTGACTGGTGAGTAGTATGCAAGATTAAATCTAGAAATACATTCAACGTTGGAGACCCAGCATACCAAGAGGACCAGATCGAAAAGTCCCAATACTTGGTACAACAGTCGGATACCATGGATGTTAAAAATATTGTTGAGGAAAATAGAGGGGAAAAAGAGGTTGATACACAAGACTTAGCTGTCAACCAGGGGAGAAAGAGAGTCTTGTCCCAAATATTGAGGATGAGGAAGAAGAAAAAGAAGAAGAAGAACTTGATGAGGATGAGGATACAGATGAAGTCGACGATGAGAATAAGGATGAGGATGAGGATGATGATGATGATGAGGACGAGGCTGAGGACGAGGACAAAGGCGATGACGATGATTAGATTAAATATCAGTATATATTGAAAACACTTTCAATTACGTGATTTAAGTTCGACCTCATAAAAGCACTTATAACTTAGTGAATTCAGTTTAAACTTCTGCATATTCTTGTTTCAGATGGCACTCCTAGTTCTTTTCTTCGTGGCGTCACTCATCGCCCTGCTGATGGCTAGCACTCGTCGTCGTGGTGCTGGTGGTGCTGATCGGGGTGGTGGTGGTGGTGGTGGGCGTGGTCGTGGTGGAGGTGGTGGGCGTGGTCGTGGTGGTGGTCGTGGTCGTGGTCGCCTTCAGCCTTCCCGGGAGGCGACCCCATCTAACGATCCCGACCCGGAGAGTACCCTGGGTACAAACTCATCCCGCTGTCGATCTACCACGGGGCATTCGACACCTTCGTCGAAGGCGTCTCCATCTGCTAGCGGATCCACCAGCGGTACCATCAGTTACTGCACAATGGGCCCCGGAGTACCCCCGAATTCAGTTACACCTGGTTACTGGCGAGTACATGCGTGGAGCCGTGGATCCTTCAACGTCATCAGAGAGGCTGATGGGCGAGTTCCGACGAGAGCTATGGCCCGCGGGTGAAGCGTAAGTAAATTTAAGTTAATTTAATAAATTTGTTTCATTTATTCAAGTTAATAATCCAGTCGTTGCTTCTTTGTAGGTTTTTTCCGTGGGATGCTACCAGGCTTCTATGGCAGATTATCTGGGCTAACTACCATGGCCCCTACCTCAATTTTTCTGAGGTGTCCATAGACTTGCAGTATCGCTGGCTTGACAAGATAAGGGTATATATATCTTGTGATTAATTATTAATTACTCTTTAATAAACTATTTTTTAATATCATGATAATTGAATTTGTATGTCAGAAGACCTTCTGGTGGCCCCCCATCACGAGGAGGCGATCCGCAGGACCTATAGAAGCGCCGTCGGGAAGAAGATCCGAAGGAGTAGATCCGACAGGACTACTATGAGCAGATCTTAGAGAAGATGGATGCTCCTGCCTTCAAGCAGAAATCGAAAAAAAGCAAAAGCGAACCGACGAGCCGCGGGGCTACATATGGGAGGATCAAAGCCCCACGCAGCGACGCTTACAGAATTGGTAAGATACCGCAAATTTATTCCACTAGCTAATTTTGTACTATTAATATACTTAATTAATTAAATTCCATGAATATTTCGTATGCAGACCCAACGGGCGTTGAAGAAGGAAAAAGATGCTGACTCGGTCACCACGTACGATGTATTCCAACATACCCACAAGAGGCAGAAGGACGGGAGCTTCGTCGACGAGAGGGCCAAGGAGACGGATGTAAGTACTTATGTTTATGATACTTATGTTAGAATTATAAGTATTCAAACTATAACTTAGGTAAACTTAGGATTCAGACTATAACTTAGGTAAACTTAAGATTCAGACTATAACTCAGGGAAACATAGGATTTAGATTATAACTTAGGTAAACTTATAGTATAAACACATTTATTTGATAGGCTGCATATCGTGAGGCCCTTAGTCGGGTTCAGCCATCTGCTGTCGAGGATGTCGACAAAACTACGCCCGTCGGGATGCCCTCCTCTACGGCCGCTCGCTACGACGACATGTTCGTAGATACCATCGGTGGCTTTAAGAAAGGGCGTCTGTACGGAGTCGGCTCCCTGGCGCCGTTGCATACGACGATTCCGAGATTTCCACCTCCCCTACCTCCTCCCGCGGCTCCGACAGACGATGATGTGAGATCCCAGCTTACGCATCTGAACGAGGCAGTGTCGGACTTGCGGACGCAGTTGTCCACGTACTTTACGTATCCTTCTACTACTTCCGGTCCGTCTATTCCTGGTACGTCTACTGGTGCTGCTGGTCCTTCTTCCGTCGGGCGTCTCTCTTTTGACCCTGTTGCCCCTATCGTACCGGCTTCTGCTGTGACGGCCCTTCTCGACCTGATGTCGCCAGAGCAGCTACGCCAACTTTCAGACCATGTCTTAGAGGGATTGCCGCCATACCTGGTGGAAGTGTACATGCGTCGGGCGCAGCAGAGAGTACCACCACCATCGGATGATCCAACTCCTCCTCCTTCTTGATGTTTGTATTCGAATATTTTGAAAACTGTTTAAATATTGAATATTTGTGTGTTTTGTGTGGACAATTTGAAATATTGGATAATGTTGATTGTTTTAAATGATTGGTGTATTATTTATGTTGGTTTGTGTTGGTGGATGTTTGGGAATGATCTGTTTTATTTATGTTGGTGGATGTTTGGGATTGTATATTAGAAAATGTTGAATGTTTGGATAATTTGTGTTATTTATGTTGGTGGATATTGTGTGAACAGGAATGCTTTGTTTTATGCAAAAAAAATTCAAAAAAAATTCCAGTTAGCGACGGAGTCGTGACTGCCAACCGACGAAATATCCGTCACTAACTGGAACTATTCCAAGTTAGCGACGGATGGTGACTACTCACTGACGAAAGATCCATCGGCAAGGTTCTAGAAATATGAAAAAATTACATAAACGGATCGACGGATATTTCGTCGGTAGGCCGTCGCTAGTAGTCAGTAAAAGTTTGGCGACGGATAATCCGTCACCAAATCCGCGACTGGTCAGCGACGGATTAGCGACTAAACCCGATGGAGTAGCGACAGAATATCCGTCGCCAAGGTTCTGGAAATATGAAGCATTCACAGAACCGAGTCGACGGATGTACAGTCGCTATTCCGTCGCTAGGCCGTCGAATAGTAGCGACTACAAGCGACGAGTTAGCGACGGAGATTGCGTATCAGACACTCTCTGATACGCGTTTACTGACCATTTAGCGACGGATTAGCGACATATATTGCGTATCAGATGCTCTCTGATACGTAATTATCGACCATTTAGCGACGGATACGGCCGTCGCTAAGGCGATGTATCATTGACTTTCTGATACGTGCATTGACGGAAATCTGTCGACCATTCATCGCGAGATGTACGAGTATGGTTGACGAAAATCTGTCGCAAAATCGTCGTTGGGCGACAACTTGGCGACAGATTATTTTTAGCGACGAAGCTTTTCCCGACGGATGTTTTTGACCAAAATCCGTCGGCCATCCGTCGGTATTACCAATTACCGGCGGCTGGGCGACGGATACGGTCGTCGCTAAAGCGATGATTTTTGGTAGTGATAGGTGGGCGAGGAGCTCACTCCACTAGTACAGTTGAGTACTGACACCCACACAGTTTTTATGTGCAGGCACAGGTAGAAGCTCGTGGCGCAGAGCTCGCTTGGATGCGTCGAGGCACGGAGTTCCTTGGCGATTCGAAGCGTGCGGCCGTGTGGAGTCAAGACTTATACGGGACATAATGTATGGATAATGCTTTCGAAGCAACCGCTGGCTCAAGCATTGTATCAAGAGATGAGAGAGAGCAGAGTGACTTGTAAAATGAGTGAAAAAATGAGCTTGAGAGACTTATAATCATGGCCTTGTGCCCCATTGTAATCTTATTGTTCAATATCAATAAAGAGCACTTTTGAATAACTTGTGCTTTGCCTCTAAATTTTTGTTGCATGTTCAATATTTCTGCTTGGGACTTCTGTATGACAACTCCGTCGCAGCCGCTGTAATCGGTCGTTATTAAACTGCCTTGCACGAGCGCAATCTAGGCTCGTGCGGCATCACACCTTAGCGAGGATGATCGCTCCTTCGGGAGCAGGGCGTGACATAATGGTATCAAAGCACGGCTTTACGTCCTTGGACTTCAAGTTGAATCTCTCAATTTGAAAGCTCGTTCATGGAAAAAAGAAGTGAGCGCTCTCTCTCAAATGTTCCATGGTATATCCATACAATAAGTCTAAATATTTTCAAAAGCTCGTACAAGTGTTCAATCGAACGCATCGGTAGGGCCTTTGTGCCGAACGGTGTCAAACTTGAGTTGGTAGAAAACACATGCTAAAGTTAGCAAGTTGCGTGCGTGCCAAAATAGTCCTACGTCGATATTAGCAAATGAGCATACAAACTCGGAGTATAGTCCGTACGGGATAGATATGCACACAGCCTTTTGGCTAAGTTGTGCCGCGTGTCGCACACCTAGACTTTATGGTGCCAACGAATTGCGAGCGATATTAAGTATCGCCCGGTCGGGAAAGGAGATATACTTAGAGTGTATATCGGTAGAAACACTGTCGGACTAATGCTTAGGCGTACACGGAAGATTGGTTTAGATTTTGAGGAATAGTTCGGAATGACTTAGTACGTCGAGACGACGTGAGCGAGTACGCTAGAGATTCGTCGAACGAATCTGAAAGATGTATTAGCGAACAATGCGAACCTGATTGTGGACTAAATCAGATGGCTCGAATCCTGAGTGGTGTATGGTCCGTCTTGGAAATCATTTGAGCGAAATTGAGGATTAGGGGTAACAACGAGTACGTCGATGAGGTGATGCGATCGCGCAAAGCCTTAGAACGCGTCATGCTTAGTTGGTTGTGACTTCAAATGTCCCGAACGAGATGTCGTTCGGACAACTTGTGAATGGGCAACGCGAGTTAGGAAACGATATTGAATCAGGATTCAGAACGATGAATAAAAAATAAATGTCTTGATCGAGAAAATCTAGAGGATCGCACTTATGATTTTGGATTTGGTCGAATAAAATTATGGTATAACTAATTCGGACAATAGCATCAGTTGCATGACTCGGAGTTCGTTGCAAAGGAAGATCGTCATGTTACGTACACCATCGATGGTATTGAGGCGTATCAAAGATCGATGTGCGGTAACTCAGGGGTACTCTGATTCGAGAAATGATGATCGTGTAAAATATTATTGTTCCGATGGATGCTATACTCGGGATGTTGAAATGTGTCAAGGAAAAGATAGACTTGGCTGAAGGATTTTCTAGTTGAACGAATGACGAACAAACTATCAAACTGGGATCTTGGCTTGGATGAAAATAAAATGCTTGGATTGCTTCGACGATAACCACAACGTTGACATTCTTGTCTTATACGAGAGCAACTCCAGCCTCGCACATACGTCACGTCGGATTAGGACGATCATTCTGCGTGAGCGCTGGTATGGTGATTCATACAGCGGGGGTGATCGAACTTGTATTGCATGGCAATTTGATTGCTTCGACTTGTGGTTTGACGTGAAGGTGGACTCGAGAATGACTCAGTGTGCTTGACAATCGAACTTAAGGATTGAGTAGATCCAATCTGCGTATCGAGAATGAATTAGTTAGACTCAAGCAAGAGTTACGCTCCAATAAGGACGATTATCCTACAAGAATATGGCATGGTGATTCATGTCCAACGTAGATAATCGAGCTTGCGTGAGACTGGGGCATAACAAATTATTGTGCTAGACGACCTCGTGATCGAATATATGAATTGGTTAGAATTGGTGATTTGAACGGATTTGAACTTTCACAACGAATGCCTTGATGCGAATTAGGTGATCATGCTCGATGTTTAAAAATTTGTGTGATGCGAGCTTGGGTAGAAAACCCCGTATTATCGACTTTGGTTTGACCCTAGGATGGGGTCAGTGTTGGCATTATTGTTGGAGAACTATAATTCCAATCCTGACATTGACTTTAGCCTTGAGAAATAGCCTAGCGGTTAGGCGCGATGCCCTATTTCAAGGGTTAGGATTCGAAAGATTGATCTTGAGGATTGGTATGGATGGATAGAGTGAATCAAGAATATGGGAATACCCCTCACGAGATTCAGCTGACATGCATATATTTCAGGGATGCATGAATATGTACACGATACGACTCGAGTGAGAATGGCGAATTCTCTATCATGCGGCTTGGCTGAAATACATGTATTTTGAGGATGCTTGGAATGCGAGCACGATCCAACCAAGTGATACGTTGAATTCTAGTAAGACTTGAGGAATGGAAAAGTGTTGAGAATTTGAAATCATGTTAAAGGAAAGATTAATAGTAGTGCGAGCGTGGCTCGGATTGAAGAAACGCATAGGCGGAGTGTGTACGAGAGTTCTTGGATCATAGTGGTCTAAGAGTAAGTACTCAGTTAGTTTAGAGGACAAAACTTTTTCTGAGTGGTGTATGATGCAGTGCCCCGTCCCGCTCAGTCAATCGGAGGAATCAAAATGCTGACGGCGTTCAGACTTAGCCTTGCAACGGCTGCTCGAAGACTCGCTCAGGTAGGGTAGTTTCGGTGAACTTGTCTCATCTTAGCCTTCACATAATAAATTGCATGTTTTCAACCTGCACAAGTTAGGCTTGATAATAAAAGAGACACATCCACATAGCTAAGGGAATAATCCCGATGGGTCGAAATGTGTTAGAACATGGAAAAAGGTCACACGGTCTGCTTAGAAGTCGGTTCAGCATGCTTTCAAAATGACACTCGGTCCTTCGTCCCGTGGCTTGGGAGAAGTAAGTTGGCCTAAGTTGCTAAGTTGTCGAAATATTGGAATTAGCCTGAGTCATAGGCGTCGCCCACATGAATGCTTGATAAGCATGTACGGTCCCGTCGTCCAAGACTTGGCATAGCCTTCGCATGTCCCGTGGTTTAAGTCGTATTGCACGGCTTGTGGCTTAAGTTTGGGCACCCAAAGAATTGATCCTAAGACAAGACTAGAAAGACAATCAAAAGGGGATTAAGCTGCACAAAGTAAATGAACGTGTCGGTTTTGTATGGGTGAGCGAGGAGCTCACTCCACCAGCACAGTTGAGTACTGACACCCACACAGTTTCCATGTGCAGGCACAGGTAGAAGCTCGTGGCGCAGAGCTTGCTTGGATGCGTCGAGGTGTGGAGTTCTTTGGCAATTCGAAGCGTACGACCGTGTGTAGTCAAGACTTATATGGGACATAATGTATGGACATTGCCTTCCGAAGCATCTGCTGGCTCAACCATTGTATCAAGAGATGAGAGAGAGCATAATGACTTATAAAATGAGGGAAAAGTGAGCTTGAAAGACTTGTAATCATGGCCTTGCGCCCCATTGTAATCTTATTGTTCAATATCAATAAAGAGCATTTTTGAATAACTTGTGCTTTGCCTCTCAATTTTCGCTGCATGTTCAACATTACTGCTTGGGACTTCTGTACGATGACCCCGTCGCAGCCGCTGTAATCGGTCGTTATGAAGCTGCCTTGTACGAGCGCAATCTAGGCTCGTGCGGCATCACGCCTTAGTAAGGACGATCGCTCCTACGGGAGCGGGGCGTGACATGTCAAATCTCATGTTCTGATGGAGGCGTGTGTAATGCCCCATCCCGCTCAGCTCAATCGAAGGAATCGAATTGCCAACGGTGTTCGGACTTAGCCGTGCAACGGCCTGCTAAAAGTCCCGCTCGGTCGAGGTGACTCCTCGCTCAGGTAGGTTGCTTTGGTGAACTTGCCTCAGCTTGGCCTTCACACTAATAAAACAAAAGTTTTCAACTGCACAAGTAGGCTTGATAATAAAAGAGACGTATCCATATAGCTAAGGGAATAATTCCAACTTGGGTTAGACTGAGTTAGAACATGGAAAAAGTCCCACGGACGGCTTAGAATTGTGCAGGGTATGCTTTCAAAATGACACTCGGTCCTTCGTCCCGTGGCTTGGGAGAAGGAAAGTTGGTCTAAGTTGCTTAAGCTATAAATTTAGCCTAAGTCATAGGCGTCGCACGTATAAATGCTTAATAAAGTATACACGGTCCCATCGTCCAAGGCTTGGCATAGCCATTACTCATCCCGTGGGTTAAGTTGTATCACACGGCTTGTGGTATAAGTGTAGGCACCCAAAGAATTTGGTTGTTCAAGTCGAACGTGTGCACGACATGTTCCCGCAATACAAGGCTTGGCATAGCCTTTGCTCGTCAAGTTATTGCATAATTAAGTAAGACAAAGTTATGTTGGGCTATCGAAATCATAGCAAGTACTGTCCCATATTTTTTGTAGTTGTCAAAGTCACATAGTTCCACGATCTCAAGGCTCTTCATATAAATTATGACTCGGGCGATAGTGTCTTATAGAACACAAGTTTGGTTTAAGGCATGAGCCATGGTTGGTTCAATGAGAAGTATGCCACGGTTTAGAACACGTTTTGTTCAAGTTAAGTAGGAAGGCTATGTAGTAGTTGTTTCCTGTGTTTCAAAGAATAGAAAGCTCAAGTAATGGTTTGTCGCTGAGGCGGTCCCTCGTTTGGGAGTCTCAAAGAAGTATGGTTTATGAGCATGATATGCAAAGAATTTGAGTCGTATCACAAATTAGGCCATGTATTTACGTGAGTATAGATGAATTCTCATAGGCGCGTGGTCATGGACAACTTGTGCACAAGGGCGATGTTTCTTCGGATGACAACCTAGGCCGAGGGGACCCATCCGGTCATGAAGGAAACACGATAAAGCTGATGCTGGATAGGCGCAACCAGGAATTTGATGGGCTGTCATTGGACTAGATACCTGTATTTGGCCGTCCCATCATCTTTCTAGCTATGTCCACGATAGCTAGTTAATGCCAGTGACCTTTCATATAAATAAGTTGGCGTACTGAGCGACAATCCGCATGCATGGTGTCAGTCGATTAAATAAAGTGTAAGCATAGCACGTATTAAGTCAAGAAAGATCTACGGTTGCAACACTAGTATGAAGCCAAAGATTTGGCTAGCAAAGACATGTGCTTCGGCACGAGACATGGCATCGAGTATTAAGTCGTAGGCATATAGTGGCATAAGTCGAATTTGAGTACTTTCGAGTTATGTCAAGAAAGGCCGTAGGATAAGTACGGTTAAGTTAAGTTGAGTTGCGAGGCATGACCTCGACATGTTATGGCACGGCCACTTTGATATAACACAAGTATAGGCAAAAAGACTAAGTGTGAGGCTCGAGCTCGATGTTGAAGCATGAACGGAGTTTATGGCATGATCGTGTTATTTCGTCTTGAAGTATGGTTAGAAAGGCATGCACGACTCGACACATTAATTTTGTTGGCACAAGAACGGTCTAGAGGCACAAGGATAAGTAGGTTATCAGTGCGGTGGCATGATGTCGGTCTAGTGACACAAAATAGACCATACGTCTATGCTCTAAAAACTGATCTTAAGACAATATTAGAAAGACAATCAAAAGAGTTATGTTGCACAAAGTAAATAAACGTGTTGGTTTTGTATGGGTGGACGATGAGCTCACTCCACCAATACAGTTGAGTACTGACACCGACACAGTATTTATGTTCAGGCACAGGTAGAAGCTCATTGGCACGGAGCTCGCTTGGATGCGTCAAGGCACGGAGTTCCTTGGCATTTTGAGGCGTACATCCGCATGGAGTCTGGACTTATACGGGACATAATATATTTACATCGCCTATCTGAAGCATCCGCTGGCTCATCAAATTGTGTTGAGAGAAGAGAGAGAGAGAGAGAGAGAGAGAGAGCAGAGTGACTTGTATTACGAGAGAAAAGTGAGCTTGAGCAATTAGTAATCTTGGCCTTGCGCCCTTGTAATCTTATTTTCAGTATCAATAAAGAGCCTATTTTGAATGATTTGTGTTTTGTTCTAAATTTTTGCTGACATACTCAATGTTTCTGCTTGGGACTTTTGTGCGACGACCCCGTCGCAGCCGCTGTAATCAGTCGTTATGGAACCCGCCTTGCATGAGCGCAACCTAGGCTCACGCGAAATCACGTCTTAGCGAGGATGATCGCTCCTACAGGAGCGGGGTATGACAGCGTAGATTCCGGATTTTGAGTTCCTCTCCCAACTCTTGAGCTACTCAAGGCCTTTTGAGTATTAATTCAAAATATAGACATGGGAGATTGTCAGTTCAACTGACAAGAAGGAGTTGGGGTGGACGTAAAGGCTTTATTGACGGAGAACTAGAGACTTAGGGGCATGGAGGGTTGCCCTAACATGGGGGTTGCCTAAGCCCGATGGCTTGTCTGACTTATCCTAAGGTCGGCCCTGATGACATGGTTGTTTGTCACACTAGGGCAGATCCACAAAAAAACAAGAGGAGAGGAAGGTTAAGGGAAGGAAAAAAGGTCATCTCATCTTTATGTTCCCATGTGAAGAAAGATGCGATAAAGAGGGGAGGGAAAATATTTAGTTTTAAGATATTGTATAATATTTAAAATTTGTATTTAGATTTTCATATTGTCGAGCGACTGATTCGTGTCTCGTCTTAATGATTGACTTGACCGTCCAAAATAAAGATATAAACACAAACTTTGAATATTATACGAGACCCTAATACTAAACTAAAATATGTGAGGATTGTGTGATTTGGGTTATTTAATTTTGCATGACGAGAGTTTTGTGACCTGGGTTATTTAGTTTTTTTATGGCCAATCGAGAGACATATGACATGTTGTTTGATTCTATCCCAATCTCAGCAGTCACACAACTCTTGAAACTTTTGAGTTGTAAGCATTCAACAATGCGACCGGGGCGAGAGATCTAACAATACATGATGTCCATGAAGTACTCCATATTAAAACTGTCGTCAGAAGGGTTGTGTGGCTGCTGAGATCAAGATAGAAAACATAATAGTGTCAGAAGTCTCATTCTCCACTGGTCATGGCAAAACTAAATAACTCAAGTCACACAATCCCTACCATGTAAATTAAATATCCCAAGTCACACAATCCTCACATGGACTGTGTGGTTGCTGAGATCAAGATAGAAACAAATAATAGTGTCACATGTCTCATTCTCAATTGGTCGGTCATGACAAAGCTAAATAACTCAAGTCATGCAATCTCTACCATGCAAATTAAATAACCCAAGTCACAGAACTCTCACATTTAGTTTTAGAATCTCTAGTAATCAACCGTTTAGACGAGACACAAATCATATTCTAGATAATATGAAAATCTAAACTCAAAATTTTAAATATTATATAAGAAAATAAAATTAATAACTAAACAAAAACCACTGTATCAAACCATAATTTAACATCGTACCATTAAATATTGAACCTGTTATACTGGACAAGGAAACAAATACCAAGTGTTAGCTTCTTCTTTGAAAGATGTTTCATTGTACATGCTAGAACAACAATAGAACAACTCAAAAAACTCATGATTTTGATTGTCAGATTCTTCGGTCACTACCTAGTCAGTCCATCCACAAAAGCCCATACGATACGGGTTCAGCAGTGCAAGACAATCTACGTTATCCTGCACTAGGTCATCTTTGTTGATCAACACTTCAAACCATAGTTTACAGTATCGACCAATACCGATACGATTTAGCATGTACTGATCCGATACCGATCAATATTGATACTGACATTGAGGATATCTTTTTCGGCCAATTTGGCGAAGAAACTGCACAAAAAGACCAACAAGTAAGAGTGGCATAGTAAAGTTGTAAAAGAAGAAAACTTATCTATCGCAGATTAATTATTTCCAAATCACACATAAAATATTTAAAATTATCCTTGATATATAAATACATATTTTCTAAAATTTTAATAATTTATTAATAATTATTTGTTTTTCGATACCAAAAACTTTGACGCTCTGTACCCGTCAATACTGCCAATCTCAATACTCATAGGAAGGATCCGATATTGATACTGCGAACCTTGCTTCAAACTACTAGTACAAACTCTATATGATATAATCTCCAAAAAGGTTAGACCTCAATTTCTGTATCAATGAGCCACACACCGTCTACAATATGAGTGCACAAATATATAACTTAGAATGGAACTACCCCCAACAGGTTGACAAATGTTACTGAGTTAAACTGACCAACCAAGTGCTGGCATGGAAATGATGTTAGAAGTGGATAAGAGGCCAAGGGTGTTCCTGCATTCAAGTAATAATTCGTTATCATTCTCCATAAACAAGGTATTCTAGCCTCAGTTCTCTAAAAATGTAGGTAAGTAAGCAATTACGTAGCAAAGTCGAAAGTTATTTAGGAAGTCTTGTTTCCAAAACATCATATTGCCCCAACATTTTTTCTCCCATGATGCTACGAATTCCTCTTCCTCGCAATCAAAGACACATGAGATGAAATCATACGTAAAAAGTTTGGGAACCTTGAAAATATTTTGGTCGCATTATGGTACATATGCCACACACAGGTACAATGACCTGTATCTTGCCAAACTGATGTGGTTGCATCAAGTATTGCCTCATCTGTGGTCAATTAAAACTCAACCCTTGTTTGCTTTCCAGACATTGCATCCTTGAAAGTTCTCAACAACCACTTGAATGATTCTTCAGATTCATCATAAAGTAATGGTGCACCAAACAAAGAAGACAATTTACACCATAAAATGGTGCAAATGGTCTACCAGAAATGCTTGGTCTATATGTCATGTCCCAAACTATTCACATAACTAAAGCAATAATATTAAACCACAGATTTACCATCAGACCAAAAACCATTAGTTTCATGATCTTCATCATCAAATTGAATAGCATAGTAGAATGACTTGGTCTTCAGCTTACCTTTCCTGCATGTATTGCAATATAGCCCTAACATCTCCAATCTTCCCAGCATCTATACATTTTCTTAGTTGCAGGAATAAGGTTTTTACAGGCTCATGGTTATGCAAGGGCTGGAACTTCGCTAACCCTATACCTCTCGTTCTCCCTAATTTTGATAATCATATGGGCAAGGCAACCAGTTCTCTCATTCTTTCGAGGTTTAATTTCTTTACTTCATACTCATCCTTTTTATTCCCATGGTAACCCTCTTCATAGTGTTCTTCCTCAAACAACTCTTTCTATCTTATCTTCCACTTATAACGAGGCTTCAAAACCGTATGTATATCATGATCCATTTTATTTTTTAAAAAATTATGTAAAAAATTGTTGAAAAAAGTTTAAATTTGTTATATATATTCAACACGGGAAATCAAACTCAACCAAACAAGAAAAATATCTCCTACCTTAACCACATGAGTTAGAAGAGTTATTTGACTATAATTGGACAACATTCTTATTATACTTTATTATACGTGCAAAGCACATACATTTACTAGTATAGATATAGAATGTCGGGTCATTGCCTTCCTTTGCTTCTGAAACTCAGTGTGTATTATAAATATGAAAGACAATATTTTCTTTTCTGGTTGGCATAGTCAGAGGGATTGGTGTGGACCTTAAAAGGGCTTGGAGAAGGTAGGTAGTAGTAGAAAGGTTCGGGATCCTTCATGACAGACTTTTTGAATCCTCGAAAGCTTTTTCCCTCGATTGTCTAACTCCAAGTGCCTCCTATTTTTTAGTAGAAAGTATTGGTGTTTTTGCTTGTTGGTGTTGGTGTTTTACTTAGAAACTAGAAAGATAGTCCCACATTGAAAAAACCAAATGGATGGTATCTCTATATAAAGCTTTGTTTGTGTTGAGAGATCACATAAAGTGTGGATAGGCACATGGGTGCCATGTGGGGACATTTTTCTAGTGGAAAGAAGGCTAAACCAACAAAGAAGCATTAAAGCTTTTTGTCATGCTCATGAGATTATTTCTCTATGGAGCTAAGTCCCGAAGAGGCTTAGCGACTCGGACTCGAACTCGAGCTCGGGCTTGGGCTCGGGCTCGGACACGGACTTGCACTCGGGCTAAAGGGCACAAAGTGGTGCTTTGTTGGCGCACTTTGCACTTAGCATGTCAGCATTGACGCCTTGTGCGCAATTGATGCACTCGTGCACTCGTCTCTGCGCGAATCGCATACACAGGTACATGTACAGGGGCCGTATAGGTGCTCGCACAGGAGCTGTGCAGGAGCCGCGGGGGCACGGTGCTACTGTGCTCATGTACGCTGAGCTTCTGTGCATCTGTGTATCTGTGCTGCAGTGTTGCGGGATTGAGCATCTGTGCTGCTGCACAGCTACGCACGGGCTCGCAGGCTGACGGGCTGAGTAGACTTAAGGGCACATGCGGCCCATGATGTGGCTGATTGGAATATTTGAGCGGTTATGAAAAGATTGAGTCAATAATCGGATCCATCTTTTGTGGGATTTGAATTTAATTCATTCAAATCTTTCCATTATTCGCTTCTATCTTTTCGCAATCAGTTACGGCCAGGATTAAAATTAAGGTTTTGGCCCTTCTCTATAAATACTCTCTTTATGCCTTCATTAAGGACTTATACAGGAATCAAGAGACGAAGAGAGTTGTGTCGTCGCTGCCGTTGGAGTCCAAAGGAGTTCTTCGAGTTCGTCGAATGAGGTGACAGCGAGTGTTCCAAAAGTTCTTTCGAACTTGCTGGTTCTTGGGAGCAGATCGTAATAGGGCGAATCTTGCTTTGAGCAACAGTATCTTTATCACCCCAGCAAAGTCATTACATCAACTCCGGTTGAGTACGATTATTCTTATCGTTGCATCAACTCCGGTCAAGAGCAATCATTCATCTCGTTGCATCAACTCTGGTTGAGAACGAGTATTCATCTCACTCTTAGGAGAACGAATTTTTTTGTCTCTCTGGAAGTAAGAGTTCGAGATTTTTATTTTCCATCTAACGATCTATTTCGGGAATAACAATCTCAAAGCAAGATTCAGATCTAATGATAAACAATCATGCACAACTTCTGGACACAAGTTTTAAACTTGAGAAGTTTGACGGAGAGCATTACAACATCTAGAAGAGAAAGGTCAGCCTTAATCTTAAACTCATGAGCGTAGACTATGTGTTGACAGATCCTGAGTCTTTGATTCCAGAGGATGAAAATGCTCAAAGGATTGCTGAAACCATGACTTTACAGTCGAAGTGGAGGCAGGATAACAACCTCTGCAAGTTGTTGATCCAGAACTCTATGGAGAACACTCTGGCGGAGTCATACAGCAAGACGGTCAATAGAAAGGACGTCTGGGAGTTTATAGAGAATCTCTATAAGGCAGATGAGAACATAAACAAGATCCACGTGACCAAAAAGGTCTGGAGGATGCGGTTTGAGGACGACAAAACCATGTTGCTTCAAGTCAAGGAGTTTCTCAAGTTACGTCAGAAGCTGGTGGATGACGGCAATGCCCTTGGTCGATGCTTTTGTCGTTGGGTGTATTGTCGCCAAGCTTCCATCTGGGTGGAGCAACTTCATCCCGAACATGCACCACAAGAAGATGAAAGTGGATCTGGAACGCCTCTTGCACTGGATACATGTTGAAGACGAGTTGAGGGCTCAACTAAAAGTAGACACCTTGTCCAAGCAGATGGCCAAGGCAAACATGGTGCAAGAAGGAAACTCCAAAAGGAAGCAGAAGGTTCCCTACCAAAAAAAAAAAGGTGTTCACCATCTGAAGGTGAAGTCGGCTCAGTTCAAGCCCAAGTCCAAAGAACCTGGGACTTGTTTCAACTGTGGCAAAAAAGGCCATTGGAGGAGGGACTGCAAGGAAAAACTAAAACAAAAGGAGGAAGGTGAGGCTAACTTTGTTGCTATGATTGTGTAGGTTGACTCAGCTAGAATTAGCATGGACTGGTGGATAGACATTGGGGCCTCCTATCATGTTTGCTCAAAGAAAGAGTGGTTCACCACGTACCAACCTACCTCTGAGAAGGTTATGGTGACGAACAAGACACAAGCTGAAGTACTTGGGATCGGGATGGTGGTACTGCAACTGACTTCGGGGAAGTCGCTGAAGCTGTAAAATATGAAGCACGTACCGGCCATAACCAAGGACCTGGTCTCGGGAAGTCTGCTTTGCAACGCATGCTTGAGGATGGACATCAACGCTGGACAAGTCGTTATATCCTATAAAGGAACATACTTGGGAAAAGTTTTCTGTACTGAAGGGATATTCAAAATTTAACTTGTAACTCCTATGGAGATAGTTAATGCAGTTTCATTTTCTGCTTATTCTCTTGAGTTATGGCATAATAGACTAGGACATGTTCATTGTAAAAGAATAAACAAGATGTCTAGCCTAGGGCTTATCTCCAAATATGGGGGTAAAGAATTGGAGAAGTGTGAGGTCTGTGTGCAGATGAATATCATAAGAAAATTGTTCAAACGGGTAAACCGAAGTACAGATGTTCTGGAGTTTGTGCACTCAGATATCTGTGACTTCAAACAGTTCTCCACAAAGGCCGGGATGAAGTATTTCATTATTCATCGACGATTTCTAAAAGTATGCGTTCGTATATCTGCTCAAGTCTAAAGATGAAGCATTTGAGAAGTTTAAGGACTTCAAGGCTGAAATCGAACGTCAAACTGGACAATAACTCAAGAGACTCAAAAGTGATCGAGGTGGCGAGTATAGGTCTCATGAACTCACATCATTCTGCAGAGAATATAGAATTATCAACGAGACAATTACTCCGTACTCCCCTTAATCAAATGGTGTTTGAGAAAGGAAGAACATAACATTAACAGAGATGGTGAACTCAATGTTGTTGATTGCGGGTCTTCCAAATTGCTTCTGGGGTGAAGCAGTGCTTACGGCTACGTTCATCTTGAACAGAGTGCCGCATGCTACTTCGGAAATCACTTCTCATGAACTCTGGTTAAAGGTCAGACCCAACTTGAATGTAATTCGAGTGTGAGGGTGTCTGGCGTACGTGAAGCTTCCGGATTTGAAGATTCAGAAGCTGGGAACAAGGACTATGAAGACTATATTCATGGGTTATGCTAATAAGAGTGATGCTCAGAGGTTCCTTGATATTGAGTCAAATCATATCATTGAATCTCGCGATGCAGAATTATTTCAGGATAAATTTGTAAGGCACAAAAACATTGTCCTCGAGGACATTCCGGAGAACAATATGAGTGCATAAGAGGCTCAAGTTCATTACAAAGAGGTAGTCCAAGAAGATGTCGTTGCTGCATAAACAGTTGTTGAACAGGAACTCGCAGAACTGTATCTAAGCGAATACGGAGACAGAAGGACTTCGGCGAGAATTCTGTTACCAATCATGTAGAACCAGACCCGTTTACCTATAATGAGGCGATGAAGACCAGAGATGTTGTCTTCTGGAAGGAGGCTATTAATGATGAGTACGAATCGATAACCTCCAACAATACGTGGGTGTTGGTCGATCTGCCTAAAGGAGCAAAATCAATCAGATGTAAATGGATCTTCAAGAAGAAGATGAAGGCCGATGGAACTGTTGAAAAGTTTAAGGCAAGATTAGTTGCCAAGGGGTTTTCTCAGAAGCAGGGGATCGATTATTTCAATATATATGCTCCAGTAGCGTGGATGATGACCATCAGAAAGTTGATTGCTCTGAGCATAATTCATAAATTGGTAATTCATCAGATGGATGTTAAGACCGCTTTCCTGAATGATAAATTGATCGAAGATATCTACATGCAACAACCAGAAGGATTCGTCGTCAAGTACCTCGATGACAAAGTCTGCAAGTTGGTGAAATCTCTATATGGACTGAAGCAAGCTCCCAAGATGTGGCATAAGAAGTTTGATAAAGTCATAAGATCAAACGGCTACAGGGTCAGCGAGACGGACAAGTGTGTGTACACAAAGTTTGCTGACGGGAGAGAAGTTGTCGTTTGTCTGTACGTGGATGACATGCTGATCTTGGGTATAGATCTAGCAAGTGTCACTGAGACAAAGAAGTTCCTCTCGTCTAAGTTCAGCGTGAAAGACTTAGGGGAAGCTGATGTTATCCTGGGAATAAAGATCATCCGGACGAAAACTAGAGTAACATTGTCATAGTCTCATTACATTGAGAAGATGCTCACACGCTATGGGTATCAGGATCTTCTAGGTATCGATACGCCATATAGGTGTGACAAGAAGCTGAAGCCAAATCCAAGAAAAAGCATCAAACAGTTAGAGTACTTAAGCATCATCGGGAGTTTGATGTATGCGACTACTGCCACAAGGCCTGATAAAGCTTTTGTCATGGGAAAACTGAGTTGGTTCACGAGCAATCCAGGTGTGGAGCACTGGAAAGCTGTGAAAAGGGTTATGAGATACCTCAAAAGAACTCCGAAGTATGCACTATACTACTACGGAGATCCAAAAGTAGTTGAAGGCTTCATTGATGCAAGTTGGTGCTCAGAAATAGAGAGTGAAAAGTCCACAGGAGGATATATTTTCTCCATGGATGGAGCTGCTATATCGTGGAAGTCGAAGAAGCAGACTATGTTGTCTCACTCTTTTATAGAATTTGAGTTCTATGTACTGGCGGCTGCAGCGGATGAAGCAGAATGGCTTCGGGAGCTCATGTATGATCTTCCAATAGTTGATATGCGGATACCAAAAGTATCGATATACTGCGACAACTAGGCGACTGCAGCGGTAGCATTGAATGACCTCTTCAATGGCAAGAAAAGGACTATGTGTCTAAGGCACAGGGCGATAAATTATCTTATTGAAAGAGGAGTCTTTGCCGTAGTGTATGTTCGCAGTCAGAAGAATCTGGCAGATCCGTTCACCAAAGGTCTCAAGCGCCAGCTGGTTGAAGACACAACAGGTAAGATGGACTTGAAGACACTCTGATATGATGTCTTTGTAATTCTACTATAAAGTTTTATGCTATTAGTTTAAAGTGAAATCTACTATGCATCTAACATTTAGTTCAAAGAAGGACCATTGACTGGAAGAATATCAGGAGTAGTGGACAATCATTTGGGATGTTGCAGGGTTGAGAACCCAGAACTACTATTGTCTACTAATTGTTCTTTACAAAGAACAAAGTCCTATGGGAGGATGGCTTAGAAGTCTTAATGAGTTCTCGGGCATATGGGATGTCTGGCATGCTTTACAGGAAGCACGGGTAGCACAGCACTACAAAGAAGCGTAGTACTCCATGCTACAGTGGGGTGACACCATATGAGGTACCTAGTGAGGGTAAAGTCTTGGCTTCGGGCCAAGTCACAGCGACGTTGCACCGCTCATAGGCAAGATGGCCTAATGTTGTACAATGAAGAGTGGTAGGCAGCACTACAAAGAGGCTGGGCCTCATATTACAGTGGGTGATACCACATGAGGCAGTGCTTCGGCTTTGAAAGCCATGTTACGGCGACGTAACACCGCAAGGAAGCGAAAAGCTTCATGGTGGGTAGTTTGGCACTACAAAAAGGCTGGGCCTCATGCTACAGATGGTTTGACACCACATGAGACAGTGCCTCGGCTCTGGGCCATGTTATAGCGGCGTAGCACCGCAAGGAAGCAAAAGGCTTCATGCCAACGACTCTTTAAAAGACATCCACATAAAGTGTATGGATAGAGATGTAGGCCATCTCTTGAGAAAAATCTTGTAGACACCCAAGATAGATACACCGAAACTAGGCTAACATAAGGCCTTTAATGTGCAGCCAGAAGTGCAGTTGATGTCATTATGTGAATGGAAAGAATTTTATTTATGGTACATAATTCAAGGCTTAGTCCATTTTTGTATCATGTTGTCATTTATCCCATGCGAAAATATTTAAGTCGTAGCGACATCTATCCTAATGCATGATGGGGATTGTTGGTGTTTTGTTTAGAAACTAGAAAGATAGTCCCACATTGGGAAAACCAAATGGATGGTATCTCTATATAAAGCTTTGCTTGTGTTGAGAGATCAAATGAAGTGTGGATAGGCACATGGGTGCCATGTGGGAACATTTTTCTAGTGGAAAGAATGTTAAACCAACAAAAAAGCATTAATGCTTTTTGTCATGCTCATGGGATAATTTGCCATGTAGGATATTTTTCTAGTGGAAAGATATGTAGGGGATTGTTGGTGTTTTGTTTAGAAACTAGAAAGATAGTCCCACATTGGGAAAACTAAATAGATGGTATCTCTATATAAAGCTTTGATTGTGTTGAGAGATCAAATGAAGTGTGGATAGGCACATGGGTGCCATGTGGGAACATTTTTCTAGTGGAAAGAATGTTAAACCAACAAAAAAGTATTAATGCTTTTTGTCATGCTCATGGGATAATTTTCCTATGGAGATAAGCCCCGAAGGGGCTTAGCGACTCAGGCTCGGACACGGACTCGGAGTCGGGCTCAAAGGCGCAAAGTGGCGCTTTGTTGGCACACTTTGCACTTAGCACGTCAGCATCGGCGCAAGGTGTCTTGTGCTTAGTTGATGCACTCGTGCGCTCATCTATGTGAGTCGCATGCGTATATACATGCGCAGGGGCTGCGCAGGAGCCACGGGGCCATGCTGCTATTGTGCGTTGTGCGGCCGTGCTGCTGAGCTGCTATGCGATCGTGCTGCTGAGCAGCTGTACTCCTACGCGCTGAGCTTCTGCGCATCTGTGCGTCTCTGCTATAGTGTTGCGGGACTGAGCATCTGTGCTTCTATGCAGCTACGCGTGGGCACACAGGTTGACAGGCTGAGAGGATTTAAGGGCGTAGGCGGCCAATGATGTGGCTGATTAGAAGATTTGAGCGGTTATAGAAAGATTGAGTTAATCAATCAGATCCATCTTTTGTGGGATTTGAATTTAATTAATTCAAATCTTTTCATTATTCTCTCCTATCTTTTCGCAATCAGTTACGGCCAGGATTAAGATTAGGGTTTTGGCCCTTCTCTATAAATGCTCTCTTCGTGCCTTCATTAAGGACTTATGCTGAAATCAAGAGACGAAGAGAGTTGTGTCGTCGCTGCCATTGGAGTCCAAAGGAGTTCTTTAAGTTCATCAAAGGAGGTGACAACGAGCATTCCATAAGTTCTTTCGAACTTGCTGATTCCTGGAAGCAGATTACAATTGGGCAAATCTTGCTTTAAGCAACGATGATCTTTATCACCCCAGCAAAGTCATTGCATCAACTCCGGTTGAGAGTGATTATTCTTATCATTGCATCAACTCCGGTTGAGAGTGATCATTCATCTCGTTGCATCAACTCTGGTTGAGAACGAGTATTCATCTCACTCTTAGGAGAACGAATTTTTTCGTCTATCTGAAAGTAAGAGTTCGAGATTTCCATTTTTTTATTTAACAATATGTTTTGGGAATAACATAAAGATGGGACAATTCTCACAAAATATCTTTGGAGGAATCACCAGTAGGCCTTCTGTAAGATGAAACCTTCTAGGTTCTCGATATGATAACACCCGAAGTTCTTCTATTGATCCAAGCATTTCTAACACAGAATCATACTATTTAGAATAGTTATTGTAAAACTGATTGGCTTTATCTGTTGGGCGCGTGCGGAAGCATTTGCCAACCCACTTGATCAAACCAACCCCCGCCCAACGGACACCAAGCACAAGATGAAGACAAGTATATGACAGTGATGTATGTCATCTGGACAAATCTTAACCTGTAATAACTCAAATGAAATTACAAGATTCACAGAACTCACGTTGAACCCTTTGCCCTAATAGGTTCAAACCCCTCACCACTCTCAAGAAGAAAAACAGAAGATTACAATTGAGATCACTCACCAACCCGTAGAAATCTCCCTAACTGAAGTTGACGACTCCTCGATTAGATCTTCTTCTTCCTTCTGTCTTGGATCGCGAAGTCCTAAGAGGAACAAACTAAACCTCTACTTTTGTGATATTCTTTGTGCCTCCACTCTCACCCCATATATATAAGATGAGAAAATCTTTTTTTAGGTCATAATATAATTTCTTAAATAGCAAGCCCTCAAATAAGAATCATATACACCTAAAATAGCCCATCAATTATCCTATTTTACATCATAATAGGATTTCCTAAAATAAGAATCATATTATATCTAAAATAGCACAACACCAATTATGGACATCCAAATCTAATCAAATTAAATATTTAACTAGATTTGGATTCCACAAATATGTTGTTACCAAATACAAACTTGACTCCAACATCATCGTTGCTCTTGAACTCCATATCAACCTTAGTTACCCAACTAGTATCATGATCACCTTCTGCCATTTCTTCAGCTGGTGTTTCTGGCTCACCTAACTGAAAAAACTCAAGTAAGGTGAATGCAGTTTTTGTTTCAAAATCAAATATGATAAAAACTACATGTAGGTAATATGATTTCTTTTCATAATAATAGCACGGGGCAGTTGGCCATAAGGAACACAATAAACAAAAATCGGATAATGTGAAAAATGATCTTAAGGTAGATTCCAAGTTCTTGAAGTGACATTTCCTTTGGTTCTAGGAGTCACAGACACCCCAAAAGTCCATGCTCTGTCGTGCCTACAGGTATTGGACAAGACATAGACACTCCAAAATATACTAGGACATATGCCAAGATCAATGGCATGTTTGCATCTTGCCATGCAGTTTCTTATTTTTGTAGCATTCTGATCATTTAAGTTCCCAGTCAAATATGAGTAATTCTTTATCTGGGTAAGTTATAGACATAATAAAAAAATTTGGGTTTTCTATAAAATAATTGTCATTTTAAGGTATTGATAATTTTTTTTTGGAGTGTCATAAGTTTGGGGTTTCTATAAAATAATTATCATTTTAAAGTATTGATAATTTCCCTTTTATGAGTGTCATCAGCACATTCTAACTGCTACATTTTTTCAACAAAACATTCCAATACCTGGGTTTCCCAATACCATACAGAATAATGCTATTTGTCTTTCTAAATTATCGCTCCAGACCATTTTTTCTTATGTGGCAGTTGACGTGACATGTTGATGATTTGGAGGGACGAATAGTATTACTTATACCTATATGATTATTTCTTGGAAGTGCCCACTTCTACTTTATTATCACATGATGATAATACCATGTAGGAGAAAATTAGCATAAAACCCCAAAAATGTTTCTTGATAGTAAAAAATCGGCAACATTAGCGGCACTTCTCAATTCATATGTGGATCAGTGATGCATATGCCAAAAAAACAGCACAAAAGTCCCTAAAAAATTGGATTTATATCAACAACTTTACCGAGAGACTAATGACTTCTTAATAGGCAATAGTACACAAGACCGACCATTAGAGAGTTAAATAACAAACAATAAGTTAAACAAACGTTTTGATTGATCGAGGACCAAACAAAAATTCACAAAACAATATGTAACGAATGTTTAAAAAGAAGTACCATTGCACCTTGCTAATTTATGTTCTTCGTCACTTTAAACATGATTGTCGACCATTATTTAGTTTAAGGATCTCGTATAATATTCAAATTTTACGTTTATAATTTTCATATTATCCAGAAGATGATTTTGATTTGGGTTGACCGTTATATCTCGTTTACGTATCCATAATATTTAAAATTTGTGTTTAGTTTTAAAGTCTAATATGATATTCAAAATTTGCGTTTAGATCTCCATTTTGGATGATCATTTCAAGTCAACGTGTTAGGCGGGACCCAAACCCTTTTCTAGACAATATGGAGATCTAAATACAAATTTCAAATATTATACGAGGTCCTAAACTTAATAACCCAATAATCAATGATCAACCCACCAGTTACAGATAACACCTGCAGAAGATCATTTCACAACACAAAGATTACACTGAAAAAGAATTTAACATCTCCTGTGAAGACAAGTTATAGATAAAAATGGTAAAGTTTCACCATAGATCTACTCCCTTAGAAGACTCAGTAAATTCTATTTTTTTGGGGTCCAGATGCATACATAACTGCTGATTTATCACACATATACAATAGTGACCTGCCAGCCAAATAAGCAAAAGGACCATCACACATTCCATTTAAGCTAGACCTTTACATTCACATAGAGCAAAAAACCCATAAATTTAGCAAATCTCATGTACAAACAGAAACAGTCCACTAAACCCTCTGGTAACACAAATATTTTCTGGCAACTTGTATCAACCAACAGTCATAAGTGCAGCGAAAGTCGCCATCTTTTTTCAACTACACATATGATCCACTATAAAACAGACTAGCAGATTAAAAGACACTTCTGGGATTTGCTTAAAAAACAAGGCTATTTTATTTCTTGTATTCAATATAAATGCAGCAAATTGTGCATGCTACAAAACAGGGGACACTGTGTTGAACTGGCTACCGTACAACAAGGTTACCATGTACACAATCATTTAGCATTTTATCCTTCTTAACCTAATAATGATGTGTTAGAGATTAATGCTTGTTGATACATAAGATGAAGAACAAAACTAAATGCGAAAGCGTACCTGAATCCATTGTCTTTGCTTGACGGATCTTGAAGCAGACGCTCTCTTGATGGAATTTGATCTTCCAATCCGCTACGGTCCTTAATAACAAAGATAAAATCTTTGTTCCCCTCCTTGTTGATGGGGATACAGAAAAGAATAGAAAAAATCCTCTCTTGGTGGCCATATGAGTTGGGGACCATAACCCTAATGAATACAAATATTTATATGTTTTGATATTTCTAATTTGGCCCCTCATCAAATTAGATTTATCTCCGGTATCTACACATTATTTTCATAACAATTATACCCTTAAGCCAATTTTCAAATAGACCACTCTAATTTGGCTTAATTATTTAGATAGCCCAACATAATTAATTTTACATGTGTGGCCCCATATTATTGAATAATCCAACATGATGCAGTACTTCCACCCCAAAAGGATCGAAGTAATGATCATCTGCTTGCACAAAAACTGCCCCGAGTATTTTGTTTTGAACAGCAACAGCATCTAGAATTCATGATATATATATATAGAAAGCGGATCAAAAGCCCCCTTAGAAAACCCCCTCACTCTCAGCCGTAATTTAATGTTAATATTAATGTTAATCTTAATATTAATGTTAATATTAATGTTAATAATAACATTAAATACTAAAATTAACATTAAACTTAACATTAAAATTAATATTAACATTAACATTAATATTAACAGTAACATTAACATTAACATTAATATAAAAATAAATATTAATATTAACATTAACATTAATATTAACATTGAGAGTGAGGGGGTTTTTAGGGGGTTTTCTAAGGGGGGCTTTTGATCCGCTCCCATATATATATATATATATATATATATATATATATATATGGGAGCGGATCGGGAGCCCCGTCCGCGGAGCCCCGTCGAAGCCCCCGCGATCCTTAGCCGTTGGATCGCGCGGGTGGGGGCGGGCCCCACGCGGGCCCCGCGCGATCCGATGGTGCAGGGGGGGGCGGGGCTTCGGCGGGGCTCCGCGGACGGGTATCCCGATACGTTTCCTATATATATATATATATATATATATATATATATATATATATATATATATATATATATATATATATATATATATATATATATATATATATATATCTCTTCACGTGTCTTTTGAATCAAGAAAACCTTGGAGGAAATCCAAGATATCAAGTTTAATATGCTTGGTGAAATAATGAGCTTCTCCGAGAGAAGCATGTGTTGAATAATGAAATATGATTGTATGGTACTGCAAGGTTATTGATTGAAAGATATTGAGCACAACTCCCATCATCCCTCCCCATCGATGAGTCTCAACTCCGTGGAGTGGTATGGTATTAGAGCAGGCCACTGGACAAAGTAGACGACATATTTTTAGACAGCATAAGAAAATGAATGAGGAAAATCAACAAAAAAAAATACGAGGACAAATATCATGCACAATGGTGCTGGAGAAAATCTCATTGTGTATGTGAGCCATTCTTACTTGAGAGGATGAGAGGACCGTTATACCCATTTCTTTTGCTACCTTATACAGGTGCTCTTCAACAACAACACTGGTAGCACTGTGAAAAGGAAGGAAAAGAGGATACTATAGAGAAATTCTAATTCAAATCACACTACGCATCATGCTCCAGGTTTACTGAACTACTTACTTTGTGCACTCATCCAGGATGGCAAATTTAGGATTGTGAAAAACAAGCGGGCCTAAAAAGAAAGTAGAGTGACAAATTATATATAGCATGCCTCTAGTCAGATGTGAGAAATACAAAAGCAGACATATAAGTTATGTATAGCAAGAATCTAGTCCGACGTGAGAACTATAAAAGAATAGAACACAAGACATCATCAACTCACCATCCCAAGCCTCTGTTGTTCTCCTAGAGATAGCACATCTTTCCAGTTGGGACTTGCATCCCAAACTTGGTCGTATCTCTCAATAAGATAAACTAATTTAACATTTTCAATGATATACCTCAGGCGAGCATCCAAAAGAGTAGCAGCATCATCAGACAAATCACCTACAAATACAAATATATAATGAATTTATCAGAGTGGAAGAAAACAAGAAAGATAGGCGACCAAAAGGATGATTCAGACTGTTAATTACTTTTTCCCCTGGAAGATGCGTGTCGGCTTCAGACTGTTCACTATTGATCTATCAATCTTAAATTATGAGCATTATGATCTATCCAGCTTAAATACTTGTAACAAAGAATCACAAGTTCCTAGGGGCTTCTATGCTACTATGCAAGTGGTTTTACGGGTTTTATTACTAAAAAGCATATCATGTTATCCAGTAAAAGAAATTTCTGATCTGCAAAACGTAAGCTTCTCAAAAGTTGTTATACATGATCTCCAAGTGTTTCGACATGTGACACTAGCCAGTGATGTGATTCATGCACACCTGCAAATATAGTATTAGAGTATAGACCTATGTTACCTGGACTCGGGTACGGGTACATATCCAAGAGTAGGGACATTCAAACTCATAATTGAAGGACACACATACTCGACTAAAAAGGATCCAAAGTTTGGATCGGATACGAGGATATGACTAAGGTTTCATAAAAAGACAACCTGTAAATAAATTACTAGTAGACTTTACTGAACTAGTTGAATAAGTCCCTAAGGGACCGTCCCTTCAGCTCCCCTACTACTTACTATTTTGTAATGATGAAGGCTTGATTGCTATTTAATTATGTGTTTAATATTATGTTTAAAATTATTTCAAATATTATATTAGAGCTCGATAAATCTGATGGACCCAACCCAACCCGAGCCCAACCCGATCATCCGAGTTTGGTCTTGGGCTTCATATGTTAAACCCGGGGTCGGGTCGGGCTTGGGCTCGGTTAGACTTATGATTCATCGGGTGGGCTCGGGTTGACCTCAATCCCGACCCAACCCGCCCGAGTTGTACCCCTAACTACTTTGCTACCAGACTACCATATTAAAATAAACCATCTACATCACTACCACATTAAAATAAACTATCTAGTTCACTACTTGTCTTCCGATTGTCACCATGGAGGATCGGATATGAATTCCATACCCATACCCATGTCCTATATGGTCGACACGGATACTTCTCCTTAAAATGGAGAGTCCGGGTAACATAGGTATAGACACAAATATTCATGGCACTATAACACATTATACGTACTTGGGACTCAAATTTTAAAATTTTAAAATCTATAAACCTAAAGTCACATGGACACTTCATAGTATACTAGATAATGTACTAATAGACATGCACACTAGATAACTGACAGACGCATAATTCTTTTACGTATCTTCTTCAGTAAGAATACACACATCTTGCCTCAGATGTTTACTAGAGTCGATCTACATTGCACTCCCTCGTTGCATGTGAATGTCCTCAATTTTCTAATACATTTTATATGTAGGATAGTTTTACAACAATTCATTCACATTTACTAGACAATTTCTTGCAAGTTTTTCCTCTTTTCATATGCAACAACAAAGAAGCCTTTATACCAGATTTTTGGGGTTAGCTTCTCCTCCTTTCGTATGGAAGAATATAATCTTAGTAAAATTTTCACTGTCCACAGAAGTAATAGAAAAACTGAAGATGCATTTCTTATAAGTAGTTGAACCTAAAATTTCAGGATAAAAGTTGTCCTATTGGTGTCTTATATTTTCTTATAAGTGAGACAATAATTTACTATACAGGACATTGAAGAAGATGACAAGCCAGGATAAGTGTCTTGAATATAAACTCGAGAAAGTATGGTATGCTGATGCATATCATATTGAAACAAATATATAGTGTCAAAACTAGGTTGTCAAATCGAGACACATATCGTATATCAATTTTCTTGATTATCGTATAGTGTACTTTATGATACAATGTTTTATAGGAAATTTGACTGAAAACTAATGCAACCATGCATACATGAATAAATTTAGAGATTTAACATACTGAGCAATAATAAGGTAGGGGTGAGCAAGAACCAAACAAAGCCAAAAAATCGCGGGTTGGGCTGGGTCAGTTTTTTAAGTTACCGGTTTGGTCCAGTTCTTCATTAGTTTTTTATTTCCCAGTCCGGTTCAGGGTTAAAAACTACAAAACCCGATTGATAATTATGATTGATCATAAATTTTTAAATTGAATTGACAGTGGATTATGATGTCTTAACAAACTTCGAACCCACATGCAAATAAAGTTCTTGATAAGTTTTATATGATTTAAGTACTGTGTGGAACCGAGTGAAAGAAACGAATAGAACCAAGTTTGACTGGTTGTGTTGGAGCTATTTTGTAGGCTCGGACAGAAGTCTGGTACCGATTTTAATAAAGAACCGAAGCAAGATATTTAGGTTCGGACTTGGCCTAAAACCAAATTGGACCATAGCCACCATAATAAAGAGCATTGTCAATCAATAAGTGACAAGTTCATCCTAAAGTCGATAATTAACAGCAAAAATTAATATCAATTTTACATGATGGTATTATTCACGAGTATTAACATGTTGCATCAATCAATGTGTTGACAGTAAAATAGTAATTTGTTGTACATTCTAATTTATAAACAATATATAACTTGTAAAAAAATCTGGCAGAACGGATACGGAAAAGTCCACTAAAAAAAACTCATAGCAAAATGTAAAGAAGATTCAAGAAATCTAAAAAAAGGAGAGAAAAGTATTTTAAAATATAAAGAATATTCCTTTTAGAAAATCAATTATATTAGTTGTTGAGGTATCTCGACAGATACCATCTTGCAGATGTTAGATGTTGTCATATGAGATATTGGAATCAATAAAGGATGCCAGAAACGATATGCTCGTTTAAAGAGTCGCACTCAAAAGAGGAGCGAGGTTGAACAAAAAAGATGAGACAAGTTTTAAAAGGGCTATATGGGTATCCCTATCGAGTTTTAGAGTTGCAACAGATGTAGATACACAAAACGAATTTCTAAGCTGCCTGGAAGTTGGCTTAAACTCGTTAAAATTAAATTGACTTGATAATTTTCAACGGAGGATATACCATATCGGGTGATAGTTATCGTATGTACAATATAAGAAAGTGTAGTATAAGATAAATCGTTCCTCTATCATTCACAAATTGTATTGTTTGGAGGAGGTTATATCGTACCGTATCCTAAGATAGTGACAACATAGGAGTCGAGTTATCAAGAATCCGTATGTCTTTCATCATAGACTAATAACAGGAAGTACTTCAAGAATAACATAATTAAAATAAATAGGATGAGTTATCTCAACAAAGAGACTTCTAGAAGAAAAAAATAAACAGATATGGAATGAAGAAAGTTGGTTGGTTACTTAAAAGAGGAAATACTAAACACAAAACGGACTTTAAAGAATCACCCTTCTCCCCCCACAATCGCTTCAAATATCTCTCTAAGAACAAGCTCAGGGACCATCATCATCGTCATCCTCTTGAGTTGTATATGCACCAGGTGCTTGCTTCTGGAACTAATCTATAAGCCTCAAGTTATCAAAGTTATCATGACCTGGGTAGAAAACAAAAAAAATCAGTAAACAAAATCTTTGTATCAGTAAAGACTGCATTAGAAAATAGTTTTGGTGAAATAGATGAGGACGTGAAAGGCATGAGAAATGGCAAGCACAAAACTCTCAAAAATTGGAACATTGTCTGTGTCTCATCGTGTTAGACAAGTACCGGACATGACACAAACTCCAATATTTGTTAGCTTACAATATTTGTTCTCAAGTCAGAGCTTGGAGGAGGAGATTGA
This sequence comes from Iris pallida, assembly GCA_029216955.1. Classification (NCBI taxonomy): domain Eukaryota; kingdom Viridiplantae; phylum Streptophyta; class Magnoliopsida; order Asparagales; family Iridaceae; genus Iris; species Iris pallida. The sequence continues at coordinate 16,600,512 of JANAVB010025800.1, forward strand.
CAGTGTCATAACTTAGAAAGCATGTGATAATTTCCAACAACATACTTATAAGCCATAGAAGGATCTTTAAATTGAGTTTCAAATGCATATACAAAAATACAGAGGAAGAGCTAGAACCAAATGCGACCACAATCATAATCTAGTTCTAATATTCAAAGAATTATTTGCACTCTGACACTTCTTTTACTTGAAATTCTACAAAGAGTTATGTATCTATTTTTCTCTATCTAGGAGGGACCCTAGGTTTACAAGGTGTTCCACATACTATATCACATTCCTATATTGATGGTACTTTAACATATGACATTAAAAACTAGTATACTTCAGTTGTATATGAGTAGAACAGGGTATAATAGATTAAAAAATTAGAAAGAGAAGGAAAAAAATTCGCTTGCACCATCACTTGCAAAATGTAAGCATCTCTGAATATGCTAGCCTATTGAAGGAAAAATAAGAGAAACCAACTTTCAGGAAATTTTCAAGAAGAAGCATATTGTAAAAATCTCACATTTTCAAGAAGAAGAACACCGCCTTCAGGAAGTGCAGCAACCTTTTCTTCAACCTCAGGGCCGTTAAAGTCATCGGCTTTCACAACCTATTTGGTGCTCGTAGAGAAATAACATTGATAGCCAAATGTAAGTGGTCAGAAATATAACATCATTATGTATCGTATTTACATGAATGATAAAAGCATACCGTAGTGCCCACCAATAAGTGCAACTTTCTGCCATGTCGAATCCGAAATTGCCCTCCGAAATGGCATGAAAGAAGTGACACACGAAGAGAAAAAAAGATGCAAGTATAAGCATAGAAGAGGGCGATCGGATCAACCTATCCATTAACATAGTGTTGATTATTTTGTCAGACTACTAGTGAGGTTGTTCACTTTACAGCAATGTCCTAAAACATGGTTTCCTACTACTTTAATTAAAGCACCTACTGGTACCAATACTAACATGCATTCAACTTGATATATAAAGGAGACCCTACCACTTACTCCTTGGAAGCAAATAAGAGAAGCAATCCCATGAAGAAAAAGGAACACTAAAAACTAGCCAATGATTAGCAGCTTAGCTGCTTAATTATGTTTCAGAGCATGTACACATGTGCAAGTCTAGGTTGCATAGACATGGATATGAATAGACGCGATATGGATTTGGAATACAGTAACCTGTGGACAAACTCTTTAATAGTAAACACAAAATCCACTAAGTATAACTATAAACTGGATTCAAAATATAATCACAACCCTATTAAAGCTGAATATTTATCAGTAATGACAGCATAGCATCCTAAATCAGAACAAATACGCCATACGGATTTGGAATACAGTAATCTATGGACAAACTCTTTAACATTAAAGACAAAGTCCAACTGGATTCAAAATATAATCACAACAATCCCATGGAAGCTGCATATTTATCAGTAATGACATCATAGCATCCTAAATCAGAACAAATAATGCATGTCTAAAACATCAACAAAACATCCAGATCTTTAACCATCCATCAACAAAATGTATTGTCCCACAACAAAACAAAACGACAACATCCCACCACTACAAAACATATCTAACCACTACAAATCACTACAAAACATCTAACAGCCCACCAAAACTAGAATAACCAAATCACACACCAAATCACCAAAACTAGAGACCCAATCACCAAATCCCGGGAATCCTTATCCTCTTCTGAGAAAACTCCTCCTTTAGCTTCTCAAGCTCCTTCTCAAGCTCCTCAGGCTTTATCTTCTCAAACTCCTTCTCAAGCTCCTTCTCAGCCTTTAGCTTCTCAAGCTCCTTCTTGTCACGCCCCGACCCGGAATCACCCGAATCATCGTCCTCGCAGGGGACGTGATGCTGCACGAGCCTGGAGTTGCGCTCGTGCAAGGCAAGATGACAAGTTCTCAAATGGTTATCTTTTGATTCGATATTTAACAACGAAAGGAAACAGAGTATACGAAACAAATTCTCTTTATTGATATCCGAAACAGAGATTACAAAGGCTTTCGATAGCCTAACAATACATGCCAGATTGGCTACAACACTCAGGTTCTCTCTTGCCCACAAAGGATTTCACCGTTCCATACATCATGCCTTCTATATCTCGGCCGCATCAATCATGTTGCAAGTTCGAGCGTCAAGCGATCGCACGCTTCAATACGCTTCGGCATTCCGAGCCTCAACGCGTTCAAGCGAAGCTTCGCCGCGAGCCATCCATTCCCTGCACCCTGCATGAAGCTGGTGGGGGATCAGTACGTTCGTCCTCGCATGTACTGAAGCAAAGACCTTCTTTCCAAACCGACATTTTAGTATTTATGTTGAATCATGCAACTTAGCTTATGATCTTGCTATGTTCTCCTTAGGGTCAATTTCATGGCATATTCGAAAGCAGTAAAGCATGTTATCATAGTAAACATGTTATCGAATTGAATAGGCAAGCAAACAAGCAGTCTCGTGTTTGATTCGTGGCGCAACTTCTTACCAAGTCGACGCACTCGCCCTTGCACCGACGCAAGGTGAATGCGCCCCATTCCTTCCCTGTCATGTTATAAGTGCATCTCTAAGCAGGATCTATGCGTGCGGGACACATATGTGCCTACACTTTCAACCCATCGTTCCTTAACTATATGAAGGTCGTGGGCGTATCCGCGCCGGAATGGACTAAAGGAGTTTCTCTTTTATTTTTCCTTTCTTTTCTCTCCTTTTCTCTCTCGTGTTTGGGTAGCCCGGCGTTTCACGGGTTGGGTTGCTATCCCAACTACCGAAACTTACCGCGTGCCTACCATCATTTGCGGCTTTTCACATTTACGGTCGAGTGCTAATCGGACTTCGCAGATGTACGCCTATCAAAGATTACATCCCTCCTAGGCCGAAAGGTCCCGGTGCCCCGGCGCGCCCGTTCGGAGGGAACGTTCCGTGCACGGAAAATATCATCGCAATTATCTCAAGTCTATTCCATTCGACCATTCAACGCACTATCATTCAAACAACCAAGCATAGCCTTGAGTCCAAGACTCATACTTTATCATCTCGTATTTCTTCCGTTAACTTTCTATGTGCTTACGTTTCATACTTCGTTTCAATGTTCAATGGCATTATGCCTCAACTCAATGCTCGTCAACCGAACGACCCGAAGGTCTCGAACACCTTTCGAGGCATCATACCACATCCGACAGTTCCGCCACATTCATGCCACAACTGTATTCTTTCGCAACGAAGCCATCTTTTATTATCTCGTGCATGTAAGCACGTTTCGACCGTATTTCCATGTTCTATGCCTTAGTATTCAACGTCCGTGGCTTGCGCGCTAGGACGCTCGCCTATTGTCTTTCAATGTTCTAGCCGTTCTAACTCGTGTACGAAGGTACGGTATGGTTCGTACACTAAGTCACTCGCCGAGTACAGTTATCCCATGTTCTTGCGGCTTGCGCACCGAGACGCTCGCCTTTGTGATATCCAATGTTCCATAGCGACTCGTGCATTCGATACACGTTTTATTTCGATTGTTCTAACTTAGTGTTCGACTCACACTATGATTTATCCCGATCGGACCACGCCCGTGGAGTCGATAGGTTAACTTAGCATACAATAATATATTTGACTTATCGAATGAAGGAGTAAAAAGAAGTCAATCCTCCCACCTTGAGTCGATACGCCTTCGTCGTTTTGTCGAGCCGATGCGGCTCGATTCCCTAACTTCGTTGCACGGCCACTCTCCTGACTTAGCCATTCGAGCACTTCGTACTTCATTGAATTATACATCCAATTTGGCTTGCCGTGCCCAAGTCTCAGCCCGTCGCAAGCCGACGATTTGCTTTCGCGGACCCTTTACTGAATAAGGCAGAATGCCGACCTCTAATATTTCCGCGTCAACGTATAGCCTGCACACGAAACCAACTAAAATCAATACTTGCATCGATTCAGACTTGCGCCTTGGTCGATTCGATTTCTTAGAATCTTCGAGCCGATTCAACGCACTTATCCTTCGGGACAACGCGGCACTTCGCATCGATTCACTCGATGCATTCATTCGGACAGGGCACCCTTCGCATCGACTTAGTTTGATGCGTTGCTCGAGATAACGTAATCCTCGTATCGATTCGCATCGGTACATTTCATTCGGCCAACGCGACTCGTTGAGTCAACGCTTCAGCGTAATGCACCGTGCGGAGCGGGACATTACAGAATATACCACTCAAAACAAGGTTAGTCCTCGAACCAAAACCAACACTCCGACTAAGTGTTTTATATATCGTCTCACGATCTCGTCCCCCACCGATATGGTTCAGTTTCACACTATCTTACAAGCTTTTCATTAACATGTCAAGTCTTCCCTGCAGCTCGATTTGAATTTGTATACAACTCGATTTGGATCCGTACCTATATTCAAGGCGTCCCGAAGATATATATATTTTGACCAAGTCCAGCGGTAGCAAATTGGAATAAAGCTGACAGGTAAATTTCAATCCTATGCTTGCCATCTCGTACTCTTGATCGGACTTATCTTTAGCAACGGTTCTCGAAATTTCATCGCATACGTATATTCGATACATACGTGATTTCATTCAATAAAGTCATTGCACGCGACACGATTCAAAAATCGTATTTCTCGTTTCGCATGTTTCGTCTGGACTATCAACTATACGCGTCGCGTCGAGCCGTTGCGCATCCGATCGCAACGATCCTTCGCAACGCCTTGCGTTCGAAGTCGCCACCCAACTATTTCCGAAGTGTGGCTATGCAACTTATTTCGATACTTCCTTTGTTGACTTGCAAATGCATCAACATTCAGGACTACGCCCGCTAGGTTACTTACCTAGGCACCGTGCTTAGCTTCTCCCGTCGCAAGTTTAAATTGACATTGCACAAAGGCCACAATCTATCCGACGCAATAGTTTACATCAAGGCGACGGTGCTCAAGATAACGATCGCCTTGACACGAAGGTCTTTACGATGCGCCTTACGTTCGATTCCTAACGAGTAGGAATTCACTAGCCAAATTCCAAACTTATCCGTCTCGCACACCGAATTCAAGTTCGATTCACGCAAGCTCAATTGCAAGGTGAATCCGAATCTAACGACATGACTCGTAAGTCATTCCCTTATCGTTCTCTCTCGTGCATAGCACGATTCCCGCAATCGCCTATACGAATCACCAAGTTCGTTGGTGAATTTCTAGTTTGATCGTCGACCAATATAATCCTTCGAGCATTCATCCGACGAATACTCAAATCTAACTATATCATTCTCAATCGAAAGTTGTTCCAACAATTCTCGATCGCCTAGACTTATCGTCAACATGCACCATATTACATTTGTTATCGATGCAATCTCATATGCAATATCGCATGGGTCATCTTACGGTCTGCAATATTCGATTTGATTTGGCGGTCAAGTCTTCTAGGATCAGCTGCCCCGAAGCTATGCTCGATAATTGTGGATCATTAACGAAGGACAGTTTACTACGAACCATGCTATATCTTATTTCGGAGCCAAATCACGTTCCGACCATTCTATGCGACTATCCAATTTCCGACAAAACCATTCCTATCGGCGCAACTGATACACAATTATTCTCCGAGTAAGGTCATGCACTATCGTCGATGATTCCACAATTTACGAAACATCTACTCGTATCGAGTTCGAGTCTATCTTATCCGCGGTCGACACACGAGATGCTATACGCATCGAGCAATCGTCGATGACTTATAGTCTCGTCTCGATCAATCGCAAAGTTCATGATCAACCAATCCGTTCTTTCTCGTATTGTTACTTACAAAATTTTAATAGCGCAAGGCGCACTCCATCTTGTATTCTCACATCGTGCTTACGTTTCCTTACGTATCGATCTCGATACGTCGTATCAATTTCGATAGCGTAAGGGCCAACTTTGAATCCGTTTCAACGTCAACTTAACTCGCATCGCATACATCCAAGTTCGCAACGAACTTTTCCATACGCATCAACTCGCTTTCCGACTCGCCGCATCCCGCTAAACGTTTCGCGTAACCGATTTACCGATTATCCAACATTGAACCCTCGAGTTATACGATCACGCCCTCTAAGGTTTTGCGTGTTTCAGTCGCACTCAAATGAGTTTCACCGTAACAAAATCCAACTATCTCTTAGGCACGATTTCTCGCATCAACCAACTCTTCACTGAAGTCGCACATCATGCAATCCGATTGTACTTTGTCTCGCCCAACATTTCTATCGATATCGCAAGTCGTGCGATTCGATTCGCCCCGCCTAACACTCCTATCGAGATCACAAGTAGCACGATTCGATTACCATTCGCGTATCCTAACATCTTGTCGAGATCGCAAGTTGTGTGATTCGATTCGGCTCGCCCAACATTTCTTTTGAGATCGCAAGTCGTGCAACTCATTTGTAAGTTCGAGTTTTCCTTTTCCGTCGATCCGATTATTGTTTCAAGGCATAATCGTTACGCTAGTCTCGGTCGTCTGACCGACTTATGATTTTCGTCCGACGTATCATTCATTGATACGTGTCTCTCCTTATCGTCCCAACCGATTTTCGAAGAACACTTGCATCAACATACCGTCATACAAATTTCCAATCGAGTCTCGGTACTCTCCCGTCCATTGCGGACATACTTTCCGCAATTCTCACAACGCGTCGATGAAATTCATCGCACAAGTGGTATACCATATACCACTCGGAGTCGAGTCATTCATCGTATACGTGGTATGGCATATACCACTCGGAACTCAAGCCATTTCCCTCGCACTATACTTAGTATAAACCGACGATCTCTTTCGACTCACGATTTCCGCAGTGATCGTGCTTGATCACAACCGTAACTTTGATCCTATCACATTCGATACAACTCGGTCAATGTTCTCGTTTGCCAACATAAGTTTGGTGTGCAACCGAACGATTCGTTCTATCGATTTATGATTTCAGTTCTTTCCGTTGCATCTCGTGCAACGATTTATTTCCAATTTCCTTTGCACTCCGTGCAACGATTAATTCGATATGCGTTGCACCCCGTGCAATAATTTTTACTACCAACACGCGTTGCACATCGTGCAACGACTCATTTTCGATATTCATTACACCTCGTGCAAGATTATTCCTGACTTTCAAAGTCAATACCCAAATCCGTTTAACACATTCGATATTGACTTCTCACTTTCATTTTTTTTAACGCTTATTCACAATTAACTCGTTGCACATCGTGCATCATTTTATTTCTCATTCAACATGTTACTTGCATCAACAATATCTCAAATCACATTTCACAAATTGTTGCGCTCGCAGCAACTAACATTTTACGGCTCGTGCATTCAATGCAACGAACGTTTCGCGACTTTTCTCCGCAACATCAAGTAAATTCAAAGAACTTGCGGCAACGTTACACGGCTTTGAATTAGATTTATTGTATGGAACATCCAGTGCGGCATCGAGTAGAGTCAAGAGTGATTTCAAGTGGTGGTGGGCAACTCTTTGGAATTGAAACGAAGCAAGCGTCCAGAGGAAATTGAGCCTAGAGCTCTGATACCAATTTGTCACGCCCCGACCCGGAATCATCCGAATCATCGTCCTCGCAGGGGACGTGATGCCGCACGAGCCTGGAGTTGCGCTCGTGCAAGGCAAGATGACAAGTTCTCAAATGATTATCTTTTGATTCGATATTTAACAACGAAAGGAAACAGAGTATACGAAACAAATTCTCTTTATTGATATCCGAAACAGAGATTACAAAGGCTTTCGATAGCCTAACAATACATGCCAGATTGGCTACAACACTCAGGTTCTCTCTTGCCCACAAAGGATTTCACCGTTCCATACATCATGCCTTCTATATCTCGGCCGCATCAATCCTGTTGCAAGTCCGAGTGTCAAGCGATCGCACGCTTCAATACGCTTCGGCATTCCGAGCCTCAACGCGTTCAAGCGAAGCTTCGCCGCGAGCCATCCATTCCCTGCACCCTGCATGAAGCTGGTGGGGGATCAGTACGTTCGTCCTCGCATGTACTGAAGCAAAGACCTTCTTTCCAAACCGACATTTTAGTATTTATGTTGAATCATGCAACTTAGCTTATGATCTTGCTATGTTCTCCTTAGGGTCAATTTCATGGCATATTCGAAAGCAGTAAAGCATGTTATCATAGTAAACATGTTATCGAATTGAATAGGCAAGCAAACAAGCAGTCTCGTGTTTGATTCGTGGCGCGACTTCTTACCAAGTCGACGCACTCGCCCTTGCACCGACGCAAGGTGAATGCGCCCCATTCCTTCCCTGTCATGTTATAAGTGCATCTCTAAGCAGGATCTATGCGTGCGGGACACATATGTGCCTACACTTTCAACCCATCGTTCCTTAACTATATGAAGGTCGTGGGCGTATCCGTGCCGGAATGGACTAAAGGAGTTTCTCTTTTATTTTTCCTTACTTTCTTTTCTCTCCTTCTTTTCTCTCTCGTGTTTGGGTAGTCCGGCGTTTCACGGGTTGGGTTGCTATCCCAACTACCGAAACTTACCGCGTGCCTACCATCATTTGCGGCTTTTCACATTTACGATCGAGTGCTAATCGGACTTCGCAGATGTACGCCTATCAAAGATTACATCCCTCCTAGGCCGAACGGTCCCGGTGCCCCGGCACGCCCGTTCGGAGGGAACGTTCCTTGCACGGAAAATATCATCGCAATTATCTCAAGTCCATTCCATTCGACCATGCAACGCACTATCATTCAAACAACCAAGCATAGCCTTGAGTCCAAGACTCAGACTTTATCATCTCGTATTTCTTCCGTTAACTTTCTATGTGCTTACGTTTCATACTTCGTTTCAATGTTCAATGGCATTATGCCTCAACTCAATGCTCGTCAACCGAACGACCCGAAGGTCTCGAACACCTTTCGAGGCATCATGCCACATCCGATAGTTCCGCCACATTCATGCCACAACTGTATTCTTTCGCAACGAAGCAATCTTTTATTATCTCGTGCATGTAAGCATGTTTCGACCGTATTTCCATGTTCTATGCCTTAGTATTCAACGTCCGTGGCTTGCGCGCTGGGGTGCTCGCCTATTGTCTTTCAATGTTCTAGCCGTTCTAACTCGTGCACGAAGGCACGGTATGGTTCGTGCACTAAGGCACTCGTCGAGTACAGTTATCCCATGTTCTTGCGGCTTGCGCACCGAGGCGCTCGCCTTTGCGATATCCAATGTTCCATAGCGACTCGTGCATTCGATACACGTTTCATTTCGATTGTTCTAACTTAGTGTTCGACTCACACTATGATTTATCCCGACCGGACCACGCCCGTGGCGTCGATAGGTTAACTTAGCATACAATGATATATTTGACTTATCGAATGAAGGAGTAAAAAGAAGTCAATCCTCCCACCTTGAGTCGATACGCCTTCGTCGTTTCGCCGAGCCGATGCGGCTCGATTCCCTAACTTCGTTGCACGGCCACTCTCCTGACTTAGCCATTCGAGCACTTCGTGCTTTATTGAATTATACGTCCAATTTGGCTTACCGTGCCCAAGTCTCAGCCCGTCGCAAGGCGACGATTTGCTTTCGCGGAACCCTTACTGAATAAGGCAGAATGCCGACCTCTAATATTTTCGCGTCAACGTATAGCCTGCACACGAAACCAACTAAAATCAATACTTGTATCGATTCGGACTTGCGCCTTGGTCGATTCGATTTCTTAGAATCTTCGAGCCGATTCAACGCACTTATCCTTCGGGGCAACGCGGCGCTTCGCATCGATTCACTCGATGCATTCTTTCGGACAGGGCACCCTTCGCATCGACTTAGTTTGATGCATTGCTCGAGACAACGTAACCCTCGTATCGATTCGCATCGATACATTTCATTCGGTCAACGCGACTCGTTGAGTCAACGCTTCAGCGTAATGCACCGTGCGGAACGGGGCATTACACTTCTCAGCCTTTAGCTCCTTCAGCTTTTACATTTGTTCCCTCTGATTTTTTAATGTATATTCAAAGTTGTTGAACATCTTCAACGTGTCCGGCTTTTGTACACGAACTCAAAATCAAACCAAAAATAAAATCGAAGGAAATTTCGAATTTACGCTTTAGCGACTCCTTGTACATTCGCTTAAACCAACTTTCTTTTTCTTCTCCTGAATTGAGTTCTCGACGCGCGGATACGCGTGTCGTGCGACACGTTTATTTTTTTATTTTTTTATTTTTTTATTTTTTTATTTTTTTATTTTTTATTTTTTATTTTTTTATTTTTTTTATTTTTTATTTTTTTTATTTGTTTATTTTTATTATTTGTTTAATTGTTTAATTGTTTATTTGTTTATTTGTTTATTTTATTATTTTATTATTTTATTATTTTATTATTTGTTTATTTTTTATTTGTTTATTTGTTTATTTGTTCATTTGTTTATTTTTTATTTTTTATTTTTTATTTTTTATTTTTTATTTTTTTATTTTTTTATTTTTTATTTTTTATCTTTTTTATCTTTTTATTTTTTTATTTTTTATTGTTGTATTGTTTAATTTTTTAATTTTTTAATTTTTTAATTTTTTAATTTTTTTAAAGCCTTTACCAAAACCATATAAACCCAATCCTCCTTCTCAGCCTTTAGATTCTCAAAGCTCCTCCTCAGCGTTTACTTTCTCAAGCTCTCAGCCTTTACCTTCTCCAGTTTTTTCATTTGTTCACTATAATTTTTTAATATATCTTCGCCAAATTTAGTTAGAAGATATATTAAAAAAAATTAGAGTGAACAAATGGAAAAACTGGAGAAGCTAAAGGCTGAGAATGAGCTTGAGAAGCTAAAGGCTGAGGAGGAGCTTGAGAAGCTAAAAGAGCTTGTACAAGCAGAAGCGGAGCCACACGCTTAGTAAAACGCTTATTAAACGAAAACTAACACCAAAGAGTCAAAAAAAAGTTCGGTATGACGCCTTATCAACTCCTTATACATACTCTTGAAGAAGCTTTCCTCTCCTTCTTCTTTTTCTCCTCTTGCTGCTCCTCCACCACCGGAAGTGGACCTCCACCACCGAAAGTGGAGGAGCCAGCTACTATCTCTGGGTTGGCAGAGCCGAGGAGAGCGGGGGTGGCGGCTGCTGGAACTGGGGTGGCGGAAGAGAGCGGATCGGAGCTGCACCTCTGCGAGGCGGAGACGGTGGGGGTGGCGGCGGAGCGGAGGAGAGCAGGTTAGAACTGTACATCCACGGCGACGGTGGGGGTGGCGGCGAAGCGGAGGAGAGGGGTGGCGGTAGAGCGGAGGTGAGCGGGGGTGACGGCAGAGCGGAGGGTGGCGGATCGGAGGAGGGTCATTCTGGTTTCTGGACAAGTGGCGGCAGCTAGGGTTGTGATGATGGAGAACGAGGGATTTATATAGGGGGAGCGAATAGATTGGGGTTTGTTCGGCGCGTGTAGGGGGAGAATAATATAGGGCATACGGTCCCAAGACCCTTGTTAGCAATCACCCGAAGAATAAAACTCGTATTGTACTCGAATTTTTTTAGTATCTTTTATAAACGTATAATACTTGCGTACTTTTGACGGATCCAAATCAGTACATAAATTTTAAGCATACGAAATTTTAAACGTGTTCCGTATAAATTATTGAAAAATTTGACCAAAAATACGTGCTGGAAAACTGTTTAATTAACCAAATTTGACAATATAATTAAGAATGTGAAGTTTCTAACCTCAATATTTCCATTTTTCGAATATTTGACCGAAATTTTGAATGTATTTTATTTGCACTGAGCCGATTTATACTCATATTTTTGTCTTGTTTAAAGAGTCGCACTCAAAAGAGGAGCGAGGTTGAACAAAAAAGATGAGACAAGTTTTAAAAGGGCTATATGGGTATCCCAATCAAGTTTTAGAGTTGCAACAGATGTAGATGCACAAAACGAATTTCTAAACTGCCTGGAAGTTGGCTTAAACTCGTTAAAATTAAATTGACTTGATAATTTTCAACGGAGGATATACCATATCGGGTGATAGTTATCGTATTGTACAATATAAGAAAGTGTAGTATAAGATAAATCGTCCCTCTCATATCATTCACAAATTGTATTGTTTAGAGGAGGTTATAGCGCACCGTATCCTAAGATAGTGACAACATAGAAGTCGAGTTATCAAGAATCCGTATATGTCTTTCATCAGACCAATAACAGGAAGTACTTCAAGAATAACATAATTAAAATAAATAGGATGAGTTATCTCAACAAACGGACATCCAGAAGAAAAAAATAAATAAACATATCTGGAATGAAGAAAGTTGGTTGGTTACTTAAAAGAGGAAATACTAAACACAAAAAGGACTTTAAAGATCACCCTTGCCCCCCCCCCCCCCCCCCCCCCCCCCAATCGCTTCAAATGTCTCTCCAGGAACAAGCTCAGGGACCATCATCATCGTCATCCTCTTGAGTTGTAGATGCACCAGGTGCTTGCTTCTGGAACTAATCTGTAAGCCTCAAGTTATCAAAGTTATCATGACCTGGGTAGAAAACAAAAAAATCAGTAAACAAAATCTTTGTATCAATAAAGACTGCATTAGAAAATAGTTTTGGTGAAATAGATGAGGACATGAAGGCATGAGAGATAGCAAGCACAAAACTCTCAAAAATTGGAACATTGTCTGTGTCTCATCGTGTTAGACAAGTACCGGACATGACACAAACTCCAATATTTGTTAGCTTACAATATTTGTTCTCAAGTCAGAGCTTGGAGGAGGAGATTGACAGTGTCATAACTTAGAAAGCATGTGATAATTTTCAACAACATACTTAGAAGCCATAGAAGGATCTTTAAATTGAGTGTCAAATGCATATACAAAAAATGCAGAGGAAGAACTAGAACCAAATGCGACCATAATCATAATCTAGTTCTAATATTCAAAGAGTTATTTGTGTTTGATTCTGTACTCTGACACTTCTTTTACTTGAAATTCTACAAAGAGTTTTATGTATCTATTTTTCTCTATCTAGGAGGGACCCTAGGTTTACAAGGTGTTCCACATACTATATCACATTCCTATATTGATCAAACTAGTATACTTGAGCTGTATATGAGTAGAACAGGGTATAATATATTAAAAAAATTAGAAAGAGAAGGAAAAAAATTAGCTTGCACCATCACTTGCAAAAAGTAAGCATCTCTGAATATGCTAGCCTATTAAAGGAAAAATAAGAGAAATCAGCTTTCAGGAAGTGCAGCATCTCTCATTTTCAAGAAGAAGCATAATGTAAAAAATCTCAATTTTCAAGAAGAAGAACACCGCCTTCAGGAAGTGCAGCAACCTTTTCTTCAACCTCAGGGCCAATACAGTCATCAGCTTTCACAACCTATTTGGTGCCCATAGAGAAATAACATTGATAGCCAAATGTAAGTGGTCAGAAATATAACATCATTATGTATCGTATTTACATGAATGATAAAAGCATACCGTGGTGCCCACCAATAAGTACAACTTTTTGCCATGTCGAATCCGAAAGTGCCCTCCGAAATGGCATGAAAGAAGTGACACACGAAGAGAAAAAAGATGCAAGTATAAGCATAGAAGAGGGCAATCGGATCAACCTATCCATTAACATAGTCACTACACCAAAAAAGCCTTTTTGGAACGAAGGAAATCCGTTCCAAAATTTTTTAGGAACGCCTTTATTCCGTGCCTAATTTTGGGCTGCCAAAATCCTAGGAACGGAAAAACAGTGTTCCAAGGGATGGTAATTGGAACGCTTTATATACGTGCCAGTATTGGAACACCAAACAAGCGTTCCTAATAAAGCATTTGAGATTAATTTTCTTGTCACTTGCTGGAATGGTTTATAAGCGTTCCGGTGTTAGGAACACCAATAAAGCATTCCTAATAAAGTGTTTCATATTAATTTTGATGGAACGGCTAGAACGTTTTCCAGAATTGGAATGGTAGAAAAGCATTTCTATTTGGACAATATTAATATAGGCACATTTCATTTAAATATCCAGATTACTTGAAATTTCTAACCAGCTTATAGTTGAATTAATATATAGATAAATTTTAGTAATCCTTTTGATATTATGAAAGTAAAACTTGTTATAACATAAATGAAAATAAATGAGCATCCATAATATAAGTACATGCACAAAAGACAAAGTAAAACTACATAGACTCATAAAGTCAAAATATTTTACATAAATATTATATGTTTAATACAACTTTATTAAACTAACTACCATGCTAAAAAATGTTCGAGAGGTGTAAAAAAAATTTGAGCAACAATCTTTTCTCATTCTCTTGCTTCCTCGTAGCTATTCCCTTTCTTTTACTATTGTTTCAAGCTTTGTGACATTTCTCATTGTTGTGATGGTCATCGGGTCTACAAAGACGAAAGGTCACAAAAATATTTAGTAGACAAAAATATTAAGAAAAGAAAGACTAACAAATATAAGTATAATTATCAGAATCTAAGAAAGAGGGGAAACATATACTTTTGGCATGAAAGGAAAAGAGTTGGAGCCAGACATTCAAGTAGAGTGGAAGCATTTTGCATAGGTAACCATTTGTCATCTTTATTCCTTGTTTAAATATACTCCTCAAAGCTTTCAAAATCCCTAACAGTGTTAGTAAAAGGCTCCATTTGCCATAGCATCATTCAGACTTCCTCTTCCACTACTAAACATCTATAGATCTCAAGCTATTAACTTGAATTTTGCCACTGCTAAGCATAAGAGTCACTTTATTATATAAAAAGCAAACATGTTACAATTACTTAGCTAGTTTGCACAAATACAACTGGTCAAACTAATCAATTTTAGCAGTAAAGGCCATATTTCTATTAAACCCTACAAATTATTGCGTGATCACTTGAGTCCTGGGGCTAGCTTGACATGGCATGGGTAAAGGATATATAACATGTCCAATGGGTAAGACAAGGGTGACTTCCTACATTAAGTGGCTTATTCCCATTATATTATGCTTGTAAAACTGAAGCCACAAATCATAATATACAAGATAGAATCCAGAGCAAATGCTACCAAAGGTTGCAAATTTTTTAACAATGGGTGTCTAAATTCTCAGCCTCGAAGACAAGGGACACAAGATAGGATCACCCTAAAACCAACATAAAAATTTATAATCCCGAGGCAACTTGTAAACTTGAAACCTCCCAGGTTCCCACCGATACTTACAAGTTCCATGGAGATCTAATTAAGTTCCCTCAGTTCCTTGCATCCTGTGTTCACCATCTATTTGATTCACCCCATAGGTCGCAAAACAAGTTACAACCATAAAGCATGAGGTAACTTTAAACATAAATAACTCCCAATTTTCCTAAAACATCATCCATGACATTCTCTAAACTCAGTCACTGAACTCCTATGAGGATCGACATAGAGTTGCTCACAAACACTGATCAGGCTCAAACCAACTAATTTCAAGAGTTCATCCAAAACAAGGAGACAATAAAGTATATGTGATGTCTTAGCAATTCCTCTCATAATAATTCAACTCCACCTAACAAGTTAAAAAGCTAACAAGTCATTAACATGTAAATATATTATCAACTATGTCAGATAAGCAAGAAACCAATATATCAATTCATACAAACTTACTTGAGACCCGGGAAGCTTGTTATCCCAACTGAATACTCCATAATCTGGTCCTCCGCAAAAAGCTCCGGCATGCTTAGCCATTGTAGGATGAGTTGCAAACTGAAGATATAAGGAATTGCCCGTAGCAAGATACATCCATGCCCCGCCCACACAAATTCATCCCAGTAACTTGTTGAGTTATAAAATCATGAAGAATCCATGTTCCCTGCACTATATCTCCCCCTTTGATCCTTTGAGAACTTAAATACAGTTGTTGCCCCACGAACCAACTTTTTAGAGTAACTTTTAATATCCTTGAAAATAATAGATGCTGCAGCTAAAGCTGCAGCCATCACGGCAGCAAGGTCAGAACCATTTCCTTCAGTTGACTCTGCCTTTGGACTTTTCTTCTCACTTGGAGTTGATTCTTCAGAAATTAAGGATATCCGAAGAATGACAATTGACTTAAAGCATAGAAATAGATGTAGGTAGATACAGTGTCAAACTATAACTGGCAGATACATACTAATTGTGGAAATAGACAAAACCATAGCAAAAAAATGAGAAGTTTGAAATAATCAATAATAAACTGTTTTTGATCCATTGATGTTTGTATCTTATTTTTAACTGGATGAAAACCTAGATATGCCTCAATTGTGGTTATAACACATTAACTTGAACCAAACTTTTTTAATAAAAAACTAATTTTATAAAGAGAACCCCAGTGAAAATTTTGTGCCTACTTATTCTTTATAAACAAAGTAGTTTACTCAAAAATTGGGTTTCGATATTCATAACAGAAACTCTCGATGAGTTTTGGGTTGGACTCCGCCGAGAATATAAACCAAGAGTTTTACGATCAGGTTAAATTCTAGTTTTACATTGATATGAACCATCCAAGGAGATATGATACTTCTGATATAGAATAAAGGAGTGGAATTGATTGAATTTAATAAAAACATGATGGCAAAGGAATTAAAGTATTTTGAATGAACCTGGGGGAAGCCTGTGGTTGCGAGGATGGGACCGTGGAAGGTGACGCCGGGACTGTTGAGATACTCGGACCACCACTCGTAGGCGGGGGACTACAGAGGCGTTGCTACTGGGCTGGAGTATCTTCTTGGGGAGGGTGAGGAGGGAGGTGGCACGGGCGGGGACGAGGAGGCATTTCAGCAGGGGTAAGAATCATGGTGCGGGGACTGTCACGGTGGAAGTGGAAGATGGTACGACGACTTCATGGACCTCGACAAGGAGAGGGGGAAATAAGTAGTGTAGGGTGGTGCCTCCTCTTGTGGTCTCCACGCACGGGAGCAGCTGAGAGGTTGGTAGTAATAATTACTACATGCATCAGTAATAAGTATTGTCCTAGTTCATCTAATAGCTAGATTTGCCTCAATTGCTTTGTCACAAGTTTAGGGAGAAACAAAAAAAGAAAACTCACAGCAGCTGCTCCTCTGAGTAGGTTGTATGTAGCTCAGTAGTTTTTGACCAATTTTTAAACCCTTCAAGGGTGCATTGGGCAGTGTAAACCGCAATGGCAGCTAGCAGCGATGGCTGGAACTTGAGCATTTCATACTCGACAAGACATAGCTTGATAATGAAGAATGCTAGAGCTCCAACTACATTTACAAACGAAAAATAAATGTGAAATATGATCAACCATTGGAACATAAGTCATTCTTCCTACACCTCACCTCCTTTGAAACAGCAGCCTTCAGGAACCTCCTCACGAAAATATATGGTGTCAGAACAGACATGTCAAATTTAAGGGCATTCACCATCACTCTCTCATGCTTGCATATAAATCAATATGAGAGATGCTAAAATCAACTGAACAAAATCTACGGAAAAGCAAAAACAATACCTTTACCATTTCAAGAACTTCTTATCTATTGTAGGCTCTTTCAGAGATCATAATTAGGTCCTCGACGACCGGGACTGATACTTTCTCGTACTTACAAACAAGGAGCATTGTAGTTACTCCAACCAGTTGAAGCTTCTTCCTGACAAGGACCTTTCTTGACAGAAATCAGTTTATAATATTGACAGTAAGAAATAGAGTCTCATCCATCAGCTCAAATTTATAATGGACCAGAGAAGAAGAGTTAATTTTAATTAGAAATTCTAATTGTCAGTTTCAATGGAATGGATGAAGTAAAAATAAATTAATAAATCTGTGATACCTCTATCAGCAAGTCAATGAGAATATATAGCTCGCAACTTCTCATTAATGTCAAACTGGTTGGACATGTAATCCGAGATGACACGGCAAGCATCTTGTACGAGTAGAGAGATCAACTAAATGTCTAGTTGAAGGCCACTTCAAGTGAACATCTATACCACTCTTGCTAAAAAAAGACTGGCAGCAACTGCACGGTTAGTACATCACTTTATCCAGCCACATTAAAGAACTTGGACTAAAAGAACTTTGCATGCTTCCATATTCGCAGTATCCTCTAAAAATTTATTTACTTTACAGATGGATAATAAGCATAAGGAAAGCTGCTGCTGCTTCAAAAATAATTGATCCTTACAGTTCTAAGAATGGCGGCTTCAAGAGCTCAAAGAAGTCCAATCTTGTCGATGCAAAAATCAGGCAAGAGCTTCCCCATAACCTACGCAGTCCATCAGCAGCTAAAGCCCGCAGCCGTGTATTACTCTATTCCATCTGTTCTTTATTCGAATAAAATATAAACATGAGTAAGCATGTGAGAAACAAAATACCAGCTGACAGACTAAAGCAAGAATATGCAATAAATATAGCAATACATGAAAGCAGAACTTTCTGAAGGATTGAAACTTGATGCACCATTCACATAGTTCAATAGTTTTAACATGATTAGCAGTTAGAATGTCTAATAACCTTCGATCCACTTAAAAGAACATATCATCCAAATGAAGACTAGCAGTGTTCGTAGAAGACAGGTTCTTAAAATTATAGCTCATTTGTTTAGGGTTTCTTTCTGACCTTCTCACTGGCCGCCGCGTCTCCAAAGCAAGGATTCTTTTCATCTAAACCACTCTTGCTAAAAAAGAGAAACAAAAATCAAAGAAACAGAATTCAGGATTATAGGAGACATTTTTTTTTTTCAAATTTTCGTATCATGTTCAATTAGCAAAGAAACATTCACAGAAATTTACTCTTTATGATACCTCTTGGACCAAGACCTTCTCCTTCAAGACCCTGAGCATTTCAAGCCTCGGCCCGTTCGACTTACCTACTGATGTCGCGACCTCGCCACGATGAACCAGAGGACTCTTCACCGCTCGATTGGCAATCTTATCTCGCCAACCTCGTCGATGCACCATCAATTCACCTCGACAGAATTCGCCTAGCCGCTTCCAGTCATCTACCGTGCATGCCTCTTGAAGGTCGACTTCCAGAGCATCAAAGTCGTAGCAGTTTCACAAACCACCCAACGCCTCGCCAGCCCTTCCAGATCATCAAAGTCAACGCCGACTCCCTAGCGCCGGGTCACAGAGGCAAGGTACTGGCGATTTGGGGAGGGAGTTTGGAATTGGAATTTTCTTTGGGAGGGATTTAGGAATTGGGAGGGAGTTTGTGAGGGCTTTTGGAAGTGAGAGGGGATTTAGAATTGGGCAATAAAAGGCAACTAATAGGGGTTGCAATTTTGGAATATATTTGGAACTATATAAAAGCGTGTGTTCCTGATTTACCATTTTGGTGTAGTGAGTGTTGGATTATTTTGTCAGACTACTAGTGAGGTTGTTCACTTTACAGCAATATCCTAAGAGCATCATTAGTAGTTGGGACTCTCCAATGCAATTTGGAGCCCAAAATTTCAAAAAAAAGATAAATGTAGAATGGGTTGGGTTTGTATGAGAATAGTAGGAAATGATAAAGTGAACTTCGGTCCCAAAAATTGTGTGGTCAAAAATTAATGTAGGAAAAAAATAATATAAAGTTTAGAATCTTGAAAGTTGAGCTCCAAATTGGAACTTACTATTCTACAGAACGAGTTTCTACAATCTAGAATCTAGAAATTGGGAAGCCCAACCCTTAGCACCCATGGATGGGTTGGGACCGAAATTGTAGAAATTGGGACTAGGGATGAGACTTATTATTCTACAAAATGAGCTCCTACATTTTAAATCTAGAATCTAGAAAATGGGATGGGCCTTACTAATGATGCTCTAAAACATGGTTTCCTGTTACTTTAAAGCACCTACTGGTACCAATACTAACATGCATTCAACTTGATATATAAAGGAGACCCTACCACTTACTCCTTGGAAGCAAATAAGAGAAGCAATCCCATGAAAAAAAAGGAGCACTAAAAACTAGCCAATGATTAGCAGCCTAGCTGCTTAATTATGTTTCAGAGCATGTACACATGTGCAAGTCTAGGTTGCATAGACATGGATATGAATAGACGCGATACGAATTTGGAATACAGTAATCTATGGACAAACTCTTTAACAGTAAACACAAATTCTACTATGTATAACTATAAACTGGATTCAAAATATAATCACAACAATCCCATTAAGCTGCATATTTATCAGTAATGACAGCATAGCATCCTAAATCAGAACAAATACGCGATACGGATTTGGAATACAGTAATCTATGGACAAACTCTTTAACAGTAAAGACAAAGTCCAACTGGATTCAAAATATAATCACAACAATCCCATGAAAGCTTCATATTTATCAGTAATGACAGCATAGCATCCTAAATGAGAACAAGTAATGCATGTCTAAAACATCAACAAAATATCCAGATCTTTAACCATCCTTCAACAAAGTATTGTCCCACAACAAAACAAAACAAAACGACATCTCACCTCTACAAAATATATCCCACCACAACAAACCACTACAAAACATCTAATAGCCCACCAAAACCAGAATAACCAAATCACCAAAACCAGATAAACTCAATCACCAAATTCCGAGAATCATTGTCCTCTTTTGAGAAAACTTCTTATTTAGCTTCTCAAGCTCCTCAGCCTTTTGCTAGCCTTTAGCTTCTAAAACTCCTTCTCAGCCTTTAGCTTCTGAAGCTACTTCTCAGCCTCACTCCCTGCCTTTAGCTCCTTTAGTTTTTCCATTTGTTCACTCTGATTTTTAAATATATATTCAAATTGTTGAACATCTTCAATGTGTCCGACTTTTGTACACGAACTCCTATCCACATGCTTAGTACAACGCTTAGTAAACAAGAACTAAAACCAAAAATAAAATCGAAAAAAATTTCGTATTTACGCTTAAGCGAATGTACAAGGAGTCGCTAAAGCGTAAATACAAAAAAAAAAAATCGATTTTATTTTTGGTTTTGAGTTCTTGTTTACTAAGCGCTGTACTAAGCATGTGGATAGGAGTTCGTGTATAAAAGCCGGACAATGTTCAACAATTTGAATATATATTTAAAAATCAAGTGAACAAATGGAAAAACTAAATGAGATAAAGGATGGGAGTCAGGCTGAGAAGGAGCTTCAGAAGCTTGAGAAAAAGTTTGAGAAGCTAAAGAAAGCTAAAGGAGGAGTTTTCTCAAAAGAGACAAAGCTCGGAATTTGATGATTGGGTTTCTCTGGTTTTAGTGATTGGATTTCTCTGGTTTTGGTGGGCTGTTAGATGTTTTGTAGTGGTTTGTACTGGTGGGATATGTTTTGTAGTGGTTTGTGGTGGTGGAATGTTTTGTAGTGGTTTGTAGTAGTTCAGATGCAACTGCACCAAAAGCATGACCACCAACACCAACACTATCATAGGAACCCCTTCTTGCAACTGCGGCTGTTTGTTGAATTCGCCCAGGTCCTCTTTTCGTCAGAACAGGAAGCATTGATGACTTGACTTGTCTAGATTTATCAAGCTCATTCTGCTGTATTGCAAAAAATGTAGCATCTGGAGGAGCACCCTCTCCCAAGAGATGCAAATGCTCAAACCGTGAAGCGCATGTCAAGACATGTTCCCAAGCTTCTTGCAGATAGCTACCATCTTCATCTACAATTGAGATTATTGCTTGTAGAATCCATAGACATCCAAAAATGATTGGTATGGCTTTATGCAATGTGATGAAGACTAGAATATAAACAGCATGCATATGCAACAATAATCTATCTTGGATTTGTTACACTTCTTTAAATACAAAAGTTTATGCTCACATAGCTATGGGGTTTGATGATGCATTATGAAAGATAACATACAATCAGTTTAGTGCAAGCACAAAAGACATGAAACAAATAAACTGAAATGAAAGCTAATAGCCACATTAGATAGACATGCACCTATTGAAATCATTACAAAATTATGTGAATTCTGAGGACTGTTCATCCTTGTGTATACTTAGCTAGTAAGTCATGCAAAATTGTACAAAATAATTTAATGTATGTCAGTGCCCTGCCTTTGAAAACTAATATAAGTTCATACTTAGGTGATAATGATTATGAGAAACCTAGCAAGAGGTTTGGATCCTTCTCAAAATCAGCATGTAATATGCCTAACATCTAGAGTCAAGTGAAGCAACTTATGAAGTTAAAATGCATGTGAGGAGATAGGTTGGAAGAAAGAAAAGATAAAGTACACAAACCTTGATGGCATCAATATTTTTCTGTTTGATATCAGCTGCTGAGTGTAGGGATGTGAAATTTGCAAGTGAAGTAACAAAGGCATCTCTATGAGTCTTCATAGACATGACTGCTGTAACACGGATTGCACATCGAAGTCCTTCAAGGCAAAGGGAAATTACGACTTCATCATCACTCTGGTCAAGTGGAACACTGAAGCCTGCCAGCATAGGTGCCCAGCAGACCTCAATCATGAATCTCAAAATTACCACATCTGTTGCAGCATAATATACTGACCTGATATTTTTAACATGAAAAGACATTTATACACACTACCAAGACAAGATGTGTGCTAATAATTTGAGGAAACAAATATACAAGACTATTAAATAGCAATAGAAAACTATGTTTCAAAGAACAATTGAAGAGGATTCACTCAAAAGATGCCAAAGATATTGGAGAATGACGACACTACCAACTGATACTCAATAGTAACTATAGATAGAATAGCTTACTCTGATTTTCGAGCTTTTTTCCTTGAATTGTTCTTGCATGTGTCTGATGAGATCATCGCTAGTCTCCATTAGTTGATCTCCTCGCTTCTGAATCACAATATTCAAAATGTTATCCAAACCTGGGATCCTGTTAGAATTCACAGACTGTGTTTGTTGAGGAGCCAAATCATCTTCTTTCATCTTTATTTCCTTCCTTGAAATTCTTTCATACAAGGATCGCATATAATCTTCAGGTAGATCCTATCCGTCATCAATCCCACGATGAAGTCATCTGGAGACATCTACACCAACCAATTTGAAGATGTTCAGAGTTTTGCAATGAATATCTAACAAGATTAAAGTTACTGGAACAACGACAGACCTTATTCTTAACCATAGGATTATGTGCATCAGTATTGAGCAGTATTACTGAGTATGCAAGGACATAAGCCGTATCTGCACTAGTAAAGGCCTTTGGGTGGCATTTGCAATAACGCTCAGCAAATTTTTCCATGATACGGTCGTTTTTTTGTGCCTCACCAGGCAACCGAAAGCCTTGTAGAAAGGTCCTGATTGCCTCATCAAACTCCATACCTCGAAAATCAAATGAATCCACATATGCATGCATGACTTTAAGGGATAACTCCTCCCTTTCTCCTAGATAATCACCAATAAGTGTCTTGTTCAAGCCAGATGCATTTCTAAGAAAGGTAGCTATCTCCTCTGGTGAATCCTTAACTTTATTGCACTTATAAGAAACTCAATTCCTTTCTTAGGCTTTTGATTGAAAAGGGAGATGCCTTCCTGCATTTGCAAACATTAAATAAGATGGGTAATAAAAATCAACATAAGTCGAAGGCATCAATAAGAAACTAGTTCACCTGAAGTTCTAACTTGTAAGCCCTACGGTGTTCCAAAGATGCAGCTTCCGAGATACCATTTGCAATTTCAGTTTGAGAATCCATTCCATCAGAAGCTTCTTCCCCAACATTTGCACCAGGAAGATCATTTCCAACTTCAACATTATCTGCAAGTGTTTCTAAATCCTTCGGAGAGTGAGGGTCTGGAGTTCTCAACTGTTTATTCATCCAATCCCCCATTGACCTCAAAATTGCCACTAAGGACTTCATAGCTTCAACTTTTATGGTAGTGTCCTGAGGTGGTACTAATGTTGTAACAACACCAGGGGGAACTCCTTGAGCTGTTTTCAGCAGACCATTGACAATCCTGTAGAGTGCAATATTATATAGAAAATAATTACATCAGTAAGACAGTAGAAGATTGATACATAAATCTACAAGTATACTGCATATCTATAAAAAGAGGACGGCGGTTTTCTGAGCCATATGTATGACTAACAGTTAATGAAATATTCCATTTCTAGCAAATTTGAAGCATTAGAACAAAGTACCTCCCAAATATATTAGGTGAGTGCACATCGCAATCATAATTCACAAAAATGTCTACCAAAATCTGAGAATCGAAGCAGAGCTTTTCTAAAAAGCGAAGCACAATCATCTTCTGCTGAAAATTTGGTTGAGCAACATTTTCCAAAACTCTGAGAACAATCATCGGAAAGAATACTCCAATCTCTGCCTTCAATCCTGGTCTGAACCTTGACACAAGGCTCATGAATATGGAACAAGATAACTGGAAGACAACCATAAGGTTTGAAGCACTGTTCTTCAATAGTGATAAGCACAGATACTGTTTAATTGCACCTACAAACCTGCTCAACATAAAAATCAAAAGCTGGTTACAGAAGTATAACTAAAAAGATCAATACATATATTACTGCAGCTTTTGGTTAGAGTACAATAATACAACAACAAAAAAGCCTTTATTGTAAAAAGCAAAGCACGATCAAAACTAGTAATGAAAGAATTTATCATGTGTCACAAGAGCATGTTATAGCCACAAACAATTCATTCTCAGGAACCAAATCTGACTAGCAAGCCCAATACTACTGAAATCCTCAAAACAGGGTCAATCACAACTGTAGACAGCCAAATCCATATATACGTCTAAACACAACTCTTGTGGCAAAACCCCGAGATTTAGTCCCACATTGGGTATGGAACGAGAGTTTGACTGGTTCATATTTCTGGGTCTTTTGTGTACATCAACCATTTTGGCAAGTTGGAAAAGTGATGATGCACTGGAGGGTCAGTGAGCTGGGATATGACAAATGGTACCAAAGCTACCCAGTGGTTTTGTGTTCTATTGGTGTGAGATTCGGCCATTTTCATAGGTTGCGACAAGGACGTTGCTTCTTTGAGTGAGGGAGATTGTGAACCCCAAGACTTGGTCCCGTAGAGGATATGCGATCAGAGCTTGATTGGTTTATATTGGCGTGTCAGTGTCTCATTTGTACATCCAGGATAACCATTTTGGCAAGTGGGCTAAGTGATGATGCACATGAGGCCTATGCACACGGCATTTCATGGCAAACCCATGGGCAGGGACGTGACAGTTGTGTCTAGCCTTCTTAACATGAGCATTGGTATTTTTGCCTTCCCAGTCGTAGCTTATGGGTTTGTTATTCCAATGTTACACCTATCCTCTGTAGTCTGTATCGCCACTTGTTTCATATAGTAAATAATCTACTATGGTTTGTGACACCTGCAGGTTAATCTGTGAAACAATTAGCACTTTGATAGTTTTACTATCGTAGCAGTTATTGTTCTTAATCAACTGTTCTAAATGTTAATGTTTTCCAACTACAGTGAACTAGCTCCATGAGTTTCTTTTGGGGTGGATATAAGGGCCTATTTGGCAACAGGAAACAACAAGAAACTTGGAAACTTAATTTCTGTAGAGTTTGTAAAAAGAAGTCAAAGTATGTTTCAAAAAGAAAGTTTTTTGTATGGTTGAAAGTAAAACAAGTAGAGAATCTCCCTATTAAAATAATATATAATAGTTTATTACACTTCATGATTTTCTCAATAAAATAATATTATTAAACATGCCATAAGGATTTTCCTTGGTTTGGAGAGGAAACTAAATAGGCTAGTACTTTCCAAATATAGTGATGTGGCACGGGCTTTCGAAAGTGAGTTTCTGGTTGCCAAACAAAGTAGATGTAGTTTCCAATAGTTTCCTACTCTCCCTATTAGTTAACAGTTGTCAAAGATGTGCTATTTATAACTTACGACTATTGAAGATCTTACTCATATGCACAACTATTTACCTCAGTCAAGCATACATAAAAATGATATGCAAACATGTTTGCAAGGCTTACGATACGCTAAACAAACCTTCGTGATCACGACTTCATCATGAAGCTCTATAAGCTAGTCAAATAAATATTTTTAAGTGAGGATTGAGTACGAGCGTGTGTATGTCACATGAAGCCTCATGTACGTACTCAAGCTATCACTATAAATTTATATATACACATATATTCACATATAATATTGTGTATACATATATACGTACATATATACATGAAAATATATATACGAAAGTGACATGATATTACGTAGGAAAATATGACATAAAAAGTGTGCACAAGTGAGTGTGGGTTGATATATAACTTTGTATACACAATTATATATATAAGATACCTACTGTCATTATATATATAAGTCGTAAATGTGTTGCATGCATTTATATAGGGAATAAATGGGTGTGTTGCATATATGTTATGAAGAAGTGACAAAAGATGGCTACTGTGCATGTGTGTGCAACATGCATAGAGGATTCCTATAAAGTGTATATAGGATTCGATTAATGTGTACATATAGAGTGTCAAGGACTTGAACCTACTGTGTGTGTGTGCATACATATATGGGATGAGACAAGTAAAATGTGGACCTAATGTTATGTGTGTAACATATATACATTCGGTTTGTGGCAAGTGACTATGGAAGCATGCTGTGTCATAAGTGAAGGAAACATGGAAATCAAACATCACCTAATGTTATACTAACAAAAAACACCTACTGTTACATTAACAAGGGAAAGGAGAACATGGGTGTGTTGTGTAGTAAAACAACACATTGCCAAGTCCCATATGCATGAGCTTCATCACCAAGCTCCCAACCCTGACTCAAGTCCAAAGAAACCCATGGCAAGCATATACATATCAAATGAAAATACAAGGAGGAGGAAGAAGATGATCACCTCTGTCGTAGGTGTGCTCCACGACAGCGTGGACGTGCGGGGGTGGGTCGATGGCGCGACGGAGATACGCCTCGTCAATGTGGAAACGTCGGGAAGCCGTCACACGCCGAGAATGTACGCGCTCGAGCTTCGAAAGGTCAGGGAAGGCTGCTGGAAGTGGCGCCTCCCTGCCTGGAGGGTCGCCGGCCTAGGGGATGGTCGGCAGTGGCCGGCCAGTTGCGCACGGCGGTGCGGGAAGCGCGCGGCAGCGCTCGCGCATCGCAGCAGCGTGCGGCTGCTGCTGCTGCTGTCCCTAGCGGCGAGGGGGGGGGGGGGGGGGGGGGGGGGGGGGGGTGGCGCCGCCGCAGGTGGGGGAGGCGACGGCCGGCCTAGAGGGGGCGCGGCGCTGCGCAGAAACGCGGCAGCAGCAGCGGCGGCACGGCCGTCGGGGCGCGGGGCTGCTCAGTTAAGGAGGAGGAGGTGGAGAAGAAGAAGATGAGGATGATGGTGATGGTGGTGAAGAAGATGATGATGGTGATGGTGTCGGCTGTGGAGTAGGGGAGGAGGAGATGGTGATGAAGATAGATGTTTGGTGAGGAAGATGATGATGATCGTGATGGAGTTTTTAGGGTTGGGGGGCTGTCGGATCAAGGAGGAGGAGGCGGGGAAGATGAAGATGATGATGAAAATGTAGTGAAAATGATGGTGATGGAGAGCTTTAGGGTTTAAGAGGGAGGGGGATGAGTGCTTTCGGCCATGGAGGGATAAGGAGCTGCTGTGATGAGGAGAGAGGAAATGTTTGGAGTTTGAAATGAGAAAAGGGGTGGTCGGCTGTAGCTAAGGAAGAGAGAGTGTGTGTGTGTGATGTGTGTAAGCTTTACTTACACACATAGGCATGACAACCATTTTTTCCAAAAGTACTTCTCCAATGCAAATGTAAAATAAAGTGTGGAGTTGACATGGCAAAGACAATGTGAAGTTGGTTGTCTAGATCTAGACAATGCACTTCACAATGTCTTTATGTCCACATCATCATTTGTGAATAAAAATATTTATAAAAAAGAAGTAGAAGAGTAAAAGTTGTCTTGGAAGTTGTAAAAAATTATTTGTATTGTCTTCTCAATACTTTTGCATTGGAGATGACTTTTTAAACCTATTGTCATTTGTGAATATAACCTTGCCACCTATACAAGACATTGTCTTGTCCCTCATGCCACATAGGATTCACAACACAAAACAAGACAATAGGGTTGGAGATGCTCTTAAAGTGGGTTTGTGTTGTTGAGTGGTGATTGGACAAGGGGGTTACATGTGTCATAGGAACTTTCCCCTAGGTTATTTGTGTAAGGCCCAAAAGAGGTTAATTGGCATGAAGGGGTTTGAATGGATTTAATTAGGAGATCTCTCCCTAATTTATGGTTAGGAGTTGGTTATTTGAGATTAGGATGAATAGTGTTTGGTGTTTTGTAGGGATGGGATGGTGTTGTGTATATAGGTATTAACAAGAGGGATGACATGGTGCTTGGGTTGAGTCTAATTGAGTCGGGTCGGGTCACATTTGATCATGGTGAATTAAATGGCTTAAATTAGTCATTTATAATTACGAAAAAATAAGTAGCATGCGGGGGCTCAAATGAATGGGACACAAGTATCATATGTGTAGTAAGCTTAAAGTGGGTCGTGTTCATATCTTGGGTTGGCGGATTTGGGTCAAAATTGTCACGCCCCGATTTCGTAGAATCGATAGTCGTCCCCCGGACGTGATGCCGTGTGAACCTAAGTTGCGATCACACAAGGCATAATCATAAGGTTATCCGAAATACAACATCAAGTTAGAGTACGCATAGAAATTGATTGACACATTTGAAATAGAAATAGACTTTTCATTGATAATAAAACTTTATTTACATTGACTCCATTACAATCATTGCCGCGCGGGCTACAACATGACTCAATTTCAAAACGAACGCTGATGAGATAGTCGTTCCATACATTATATCCCTTTTTACAAGCAAAACAATTACACTTTCCACCTGCTATCGAGGGAAGTCGAGTCGTCATCTTTTCTTCTTTTGTACTGAGTGCGGAGTCTTCAAAAGGATTTCAGAAACAAGCCTTCAACACACGGACGAGGCTTCAAAAGCGTTCACGCCGCCTTGAGCTTTAAGTGGCACGCCCTTCGTGGTTCAGGGTACTTGCGTGGAGAGCGAGGATCAGTATATTACACTTTTGTACTGGTGCGTGGCTATTTAAGTTCCAAGCTCTCATTTGGTTGAAGAGTTTATATGACTTAGTTTATGAATGTTTCTAACCATCCTAATGGATTTCAAACAAGCATATGACAACATAATGTGAAATACAATAAAACTTACCCACGGTGGACCGCGACGCGCCTTATGAGACTTACTATGTTCTTCTTTGTCAATTGTTATCATTTTCATACCAAGTGCAATATTACGTGTGATTGGTCACTGGCTCCCAGAGCCATCGTGGACTCCTTTAGCTTTTGTTAGACGGGGCCCTTTCAGTGCGAGTAGCGAGCCCCGCTTCAAGTCCCCGCCTAACTCGTGTCACGCCCTGATCCCGCTAGGGTCGTCCGTCTTGCCTGGATCCCTGCGGGATCGTTCGTCCTCGCTAAGGCGTGATGCCGTGCAAGCCTAAGTTGTACTTGCACAAGGCCATGTACCTGTACAAAAACAACTAATCAAGCAAAAACACACGCACGCACCCATTCATTGCAGAAAATCAAATATTGGACACAGAGATTGAAAATGAAAATACTTCTTTTTATTGATAAACTTGATAGGAATACAAGTACAAAGCTTTGCGAACTCATATTTGCCTTATCTTGGCTACATAATTCTCTTTGAAACTCTCTTTTTGAAAATAGTCACAATGCCCATACATGATATCCCTTTATTACATGTTGAAAAGTAAAGACACCTTCAAAGGAAAAGAACACTTGAAACTTGATTGGAATTGAAAGGAAGCTTCGAGGCAGTCCACAGCTCTACTGGGCTAGACGAGCTTCAGTGCCTCACTTGAAATCCCCCTGTCTCCTTTTGCTTTCTGAAAAGGATGCCCACAACGTGGGTCAGCACACATCATGTACTGGCGAGCGGCGCTTCGCCGAAACTCACAAATATCTGCACTAATTCAATATGTGAAGCTACATATTTACTAATGATCTTTCTACTTATCTAGGTTCTTTTTAAAAATTCATAAGAAACATGACAGCAGAAATATTTTATAAGACTTACCATTGCCGACAGTCATCCCTACACAAAACAGGTTAGCACAATTTGCATATATGTAAAGCATTCTCATTTTTCGTTCCTGTATGTTAGGCTTACAATAAATCTCTGTCTATATGCATGAACCTAACTATTATGGTCCATGGATATTCCCATTACTAGCAATCAGAACTTCTAGCCCAACTATTATGGTCCATGGATATTCCCATTACAGTTTTAATTTACATGTGATTCATTCATTTATCTTCTCTTATCTTTTGTTATTGAGGTATCGTTGATCACAGGAACGAGGCAACCGAGTGGACATCATTTTTATTAGGGCGTACAAATAAATGCAAGCCCGGTTAAAGCAACTTACCGAAATAAATCTATCTTGAGAGAAGGAGGGACTTCACGCACCGTTCATGAACAGTTCAGGCATTCTACATTGGCACCAACAGTTGATTAGCATACTTCGGTATCTTTCTCTCAAGATTCGGAATGAATGCGAAATACGATGAAAGCGAACAATGAAAATCAATCATCGAAAACCAACACAAAAATGTATTCATCAAAACTAAGCAGCGAAAGAAAACATCCAACAAAACTCTTGGATTCATTTCAATAGAAGCCAATCCATCAATTGGAAAGGTTCATTGTATTTCATCTGTGATCAATCGATACCGGCAAAGGTTTTCCCCAAATACTCAGTTCAAGACTGAGTCAACAAGCCGTGGGTATTACATAGTGGACCGCGAGGAGCGGGGCACTACATAATAACCCACTGAGAAAAAGTTTTGTCCTCAAAACTTAAGAAACAAGCTCACCTTCGCTAGTGTTGCATTCAGGATCAAGCAAGGTGGAGAGGTTATAGACGCGCGCGGTTGCAGTGTTGGCATTACGTAACTGCTGATTGTGAGGATGGTCTCGAAGTGGCGGTGGGCCTGGCAACGGCCCATGCTCTTCCGTATCGTTGTTGTTCAGCGGCCGAACTCTTTTATTCTGGCAGTTCATAGCGCGGTGGCCCTTTTGACCATAGTTGAAACACTCTCCGTTGGCAGAATGGAAAACTTCCTTCGTGTGTCCATGCCTACCGCAGAAAGTGCACACGGGCTTATTATTTTGTTCCCTGCCAGTCCTCTTTTCTCTGTCAGTCTTTCTCTCCCTGTCGTGATATCTTTTAGCGGGCTGATTCCGACCGTACTGTATTTTTGTTGACGCCTTCTTTAGGCAAAACTGTTCTACCTGTAGCGCCGCCTCAAAGGCCTGAGAATATGACCCACATTCTCGGTTCAGCACACTCAACTAAATGTCGTCATTCAGACCTTCAATGAATCGATCTATGCAAGTATGCTCTGTGGGTAGCATAACGGCAGCAAAATTTGCCAACTTGGCAAATTTAGATTCATAGTCCTCCACGGACATATCTCCTTGTTTCAGTGTGATGAAGTCATTCTCCATCTTCTTGCTCATGGCTGGAGGCAAATATTGATCCAGAAATGCCTTCTTGAACGAAGCCCATGAAATTTTCCCATTCCTAGCCGTTGCGAGCAACACTGGCTACTTCGCCTTCCACCAGTCTTTTGCCCGTAGCCGTAGAAGCAAAACGGCACAAACTACCTTTTTGCTACTCGAAACTCCTACGAACGTGAACAGACTCTCCATTTTATCAATCCAGTCCATCACCTTATCGGGTGATGTCCTGCCTTCAAATTCCGGTGGTTTTGCGTCTAGGAAGTCCTTTGGCCTAAAGGAAGAGTGCCTTTGTGCCGGCTGGGGCTCGTCGCCATCCACGGGCTCGATCTCGGGCGTTTCTATTGGTTTGGTCGCTGTGGTGGTATCTCGATTTGCCGCAAGCGCAGTGACAAGTTGGGTCAAGGAATCCAACTGTTTCTGTTGGGCCTCCAGTCGGACCTGTTGCATCTGGCCACGCTCCTAATTATCTTGCCTCTATAATTCCAACAATGTCATGATATGTTCTATCGGATCGGTCGAGACAACTGGTTGTGGAGGGGCCATTTCTCTATAAAAGAGTATAACTTCTGTCAGTCTCATAAAATATTATGGACTTATTGTATGGGGCATTGGTTTTCATAACTCAAAATCAGGACATTTGAAAGCCATCCAAATACTTTATATAGTTTTTCGAAAATGATATATGCAAGAGGACAAGGACGTAAAATTATGCTCTGATACCACTTTGTCACGCCCCGATCCCGCTAGGGTCGTCCATCTTGCCTGGATCCCTGCGGGATCGTTCGTCCTCGCTAAGGCGTGATGTCGTGCAAGCCTAAGTTGCGCTTGTACAAGGCCATGTACCTGCACAAAAATAACTAGTCAAGCAAAAACACACGCACGCACCCATTCATTGCAGAAAACCAAATATTGGACACAGAGATTGGAAATGGAAATACTTCTTTTTATTGATAAACTTGATAGGAATACAAGTACAAAGCTTTGCGAACTCAGATTTGCCTTATCTTAGCTACATAATTCTTTTTGAAACTCTCTTTTTGAAAATAGTCACAATGCCCATACATGATATCCCTTTATTACATGCTGGAAAGTAAAGACACCTTCAAAGGAAAAGAACACTTGAAACTTGACTGGAATTGAAATGAAGCTTCGAGGCAGTTCACAACTCTACTGGGCTAGACGAGCTTCAGTGCCTCACTTGAAATCCTCCTGTCTCCTTTTGCTTTCTGAAAAGGATGCCCACAACGTGGGTCAGCACACATCATGTACTGGCGAGCGGCTCTTCGCCGAAACTCACAAATATCTGCACTAATTCAATATGTGAAGCTACATATTTACTAGTGATCTTTCTACTTGTCTAGGTTCTTTTTAAAAATTCATAAGAAACATGACAGCAAAAATATTTCATAAGACTTACCATTGCCGACAGTCATCCCTGCACAAAACAGGTTAGCACAATTTGCATATATGTAAAGCATTCTCATTTTCCATCCCTGTATGTTAGGCTTGCAATAAATCTCTGTCTATATGCATGAACCTAACTATTATGGTCCATGGGTATTCCCATTACTAGCAATCGGAACTTCTAGCCCAACTACTAATAGACTGACACCCCCTCTTACTACGGGGACATCTAGCCCCAGGTGTCCTGTTCTCTCCTAGGCTGATCGACTCCAGTGCCCCCAGAATGAGAGATTACCACCTTATGCACAAGTTGTCTAGACCAATGCGAATGCAGCTATCAAATAATACTACTATGCATGAGTCTAGGCAACATGTAAACATTTCCATTTCTTCTTCTTCTTGCACGGTCAAGCCGTGATTTTCATACCGAGCTATCTCTTTTAGGAAATTTATAAGAGCATACAGTTCATATTGAAGCAAGCAAGCGACAGTTCCAATTTACTTGTGATTCATTCATTTATCTTCTCTTATCTTTTGTTATTGAGGTATCGTTGATCACAGGAACGAGGCAACCGAGTGGACTAGAGATTATTTTTATTAGGGCGTACAAATAAATGCAAGCCCGGTTAGAGCAACTCACCGAGATGAATCTATCTTGAGAGAAGAAGGGACTTCACGTGCCGTTTACGAACAGTTCAGGCGTCCTACATTGGCACCAACAGTTGATTAGCATACTTCGGTCTCTTTCTCTCAAGATTCGGAATGAATGCGAAATGCGATGGAAGCGAATAATGAAAACTAATTATCGAAAACTAACACGAAAACGCATTCATCAAAACCAAGCAGCGAAAGAAAACATCCAACAAAACTCTCGCATTCATTTCAATAGAAGCCAATCCATCAATTGGAAAGGTTCATTGCATTTCATTCGTGATCAATCGATACCGGCAAAGGTTTTTTCCAAATACTCAGTTTAAAACTGAGTCAACAAACCGTGGGTATTACATAGTGGACCGCGATGAGCGGGGCACTACAACTCGTGCCCAGCACAGCTTATGTAATTGTTTCTTTTCTTGGCCGCAACGGTCCCATGGCCCCAGATTGCTATGCGGGGAAACTCTACCTTGTCGACAAGTTGTCCATGACCGTGCAAAGACCATTTTTTTAGTTATTAAGACATAGCCTACATTCTCTTTAAAAACTTAATTATTTTATCGTGTATGTGCCCTTGCATTTATTCTTTCATTCGCAACAACAGTATCGATTTACCTAAGAAGGGGTCGAGAAGAGAAGGGTCAGCCACTCACCTTGAGTTTACTTCAGACGAGAGAACTTGTTGGTCGTACTAGACATCGCCTACGCGATTACCTGAAATCGTACAAGCAACCGATTAGAATACTGTATTATTTAAGAAGTTCGATAGGAAATGTGAGTTCGAAATGCAAGCCATGAAATCCATCGAAAACATTCACGAAAACATATTCAGAAAACCAAGGCCAAAAACCAACACAAGTGGCATGAAAAAAATAGAGCAACGGGAGCTCTCTTCCGACTCAGCCACAGAGTCAATCGTTGAGGCGCAACCCAGTGAATATGGGACTTGGTTCTGAAGAAGCCATTCCATAACGGGGAATGGATCTTAATTCAACCATTCCCATTCGACCGATTCGATCGATCCCGACCTATCGGTCCCGACCGAATCGATAGCGACAGTGTTCTTTTCTCGCGTACCCTATGGACGGAGATCGGGCATGATGTAGGGACGGGGCACTACACCATAACCAACTAAGAAAAAAATTTCGTCCTCGAAACTTAAAAATAGGACCTACCACTACGAGAACAATGAAGAAAATTTTTCCTTCATTTCTGACTCAAGCTCCCACGTCGACTCCTCGACCGAATAGTTTCTCCAGAGGACGCAGATGAGAGGAATGGCACGATTGTAGAGAAGTTTATCTTTGTGCTCCAAGACTTGCACAGGCTCTTCGACATATGACAAGTCCGCCTTCAGATCCAGCTGACCTAAATCTACCACATAGATCGGATCATGCACGTACTTTCGCAATTGTGAGACGTAAAAGACGTTGTGTACCTCCAATAATGCAGGCGGTAAGGCAATTTGGTAAGCTACTGGGGCGACTCACTTCAATATTTCGAACGGACCAACAAATATTGGGCTCAACTTCCCTTTCGCGCCGAATCTGGTAACTCCACGCATGGGTGTCACTTTCAGGGATACATGGTCGCCTTCTGAGAACTCGAGGGGGCGTCGGCATAGCTTTTTTGTCGACTTTGTGCTATCTTTAATCTCTCCCGTATCAACTTGACCTTCTGCACAGTTTGCTCCACCAGTTCTGGGCTAAGTATCTGTCGTTTCCTGACTTCATCCCAACAAATGGGCGATCTGCACTTCCAATCATACAAGGCTTCATACGGCACCATTTGGATGCTGGACTGATAGCTATTATTGTATGCAAACTCGGCCAACGGTAGATGGACATCCCAGCTTGACTTCAAGTTGATCGCACAGAGTCGTAGAATGTCCTCGAGAATCTGGTTCACCCGCTCTGTTTGGCCGTTAGTCTGAGGATGATAAGCTGAGCTAAACTTCAACTTGGTCCCCAATGCTGAATGAAGACTACCCCAGAAGTGCGCTACGAACCGTCCATCCCGATCCGAGACGATAGATACTGGGATCCCGTACAGCCGAACTATTTCATTAAGGTATATCTGAGCAAGGCGGTCGACGCTCCAAGTAACTTTAATGGCTATGAAGTGCACTGACTTGGTTAGTCGATCGACGATGACCCAGACGACATCATTTTCCCGTGACATCCTCGGCAAACCAACAACAAAGTCCATAGTGATATGTTCCCACTTCCACTCTGGAATGGCAAGGTTCTGCATCTCCACGCCCAGTCGCTGGTGCTCGACTTTAACTTGCTGACAGGCCATACACTTCGACACAAAGATCGCTATGTCCCTCTTCATGCCATGCCACCAAAAGACAATGCGGAGGTCCTTATACATCTTGGCGCTACCAGGATGCAAGAAATATTTTGTATAATGTGCCTCCGACATTATCTCATTTCTAAGTTCTGCGTCATCCGAAATCGTGGCTAGGGTGATCCAAGGGTTCTCCATCAATCCAGACAATCAAATGGCTAGATGAAACCTAGGTAGCCTATCACTAGTCTTAACTAATCAATATGACTAATAACTAGCTAAAAATCACAAATCGTGACTAGCCATGACTAACCATGACAAATCCCAATTCTAACTTAGTCTAACCATGACTAACTAGGACTAACCTAGGTTAGGTCAATTCTAGGTTAGGCTAAACACAACACAAGACAATCAATTAAATGATATTAAAATCACACCATCCCATTAATTATATTAAATTCCAAATAAATATATATTAAATTCAATTAATTCAAAATGACCAAAATACCTCTAGACTAAAAATGATAATTGAACACCCTAATCACATGGCTAGGCTCTAGGGCAGACAGTCTCTACGGTTTCACTAGCTGCACATCAAAATCACAAGTCATGATATTTAATAGTTTTAAAATGATTAAAAATCACTAAAAATTATATTATTATTTAAATACCACAATTAAATAAATTAAAATACAAAATTTCAAAATTACCTTCATTTTAGAAACTGGGTGTTACACTTTCTTCTTATCCGCCGCTAACCAAGCCGCCGACGGCCTCCAGCCGGTCGCCGCTCCTCCCTCTCTTCCTCCCCTTCTCGTCTCTCTCCTGTCTCTTTTCCCTCTTGTTCGCACTCCTCTTCCCTTTTTCTCAGTATATTCTCTCTCTCGAAGAGAGGAGTGAGTTTTTAATGCTTTTCAAGAAAAATTTCTTGTGTTGTTTTGTTTTGCTGCATTGGTCTAAGTGGTTTTGTTTTCTTTTTTGTGTGTTATATTATCATGGTATTATTTGTTTACTATTTTACAGCTGAATAAGAGTTATGGCTAATATTAGCTATTATTAATTTAATAGGTATAGTATTATTGATATTCTGTATAGATTGTCATTATATTACTTTATGAAATTTATTTTCTAGTCTAATTTGTACCTGGACAAAATAAGGTTAGAAATATTATTATTGTATTTTCTAAGCTATTCTCAAAACAAAATATTTGGCTTGAAGGCTAAAGTACTATTACGTTTTTGTGGTCCTTTAAAAATAAGTTCTTGACCTAAAATATAGTTATACAATTTTATGGTATAAAAAAATGGTTATAATATTTTCTAAAATTCTTTAAGTATTTATCTAAATTACTTTTACCAGTCATAGCTTAACAAAATATAATAAATACTTTTGTTATTTATTTATATATACAAAATTGCTTCGATTTCTAAGTCTTGACCCTGGCTGGTCATATTTCTACCTTCTTCCAAATCTTAAACTTTATTATGTCCACCATAACAAATTTGACCCTTCTGGATCCAATGGAACTGTCCGTGCCACCATCAGAGGTCACCTTGTGTAGTTGTTATGCGAAGTTGCAGTTCGTGTCCCCATGATCATTGTAGTACACCAGGAGTCCTACCAGGCAAGACACCTTGCCATTTGCTGTTTATTTATTTTAGTCCATATTTTATGCATTATTTATTTTCTTTATGCAAAATAAATTGTGATACATGGCATAACCTATTAGAACTTACTGTTCAGTTATATTTCCTGCTATGTATTATTTTCTTACACATTAAACCTAGATTTTAGGGACCACCTTGTGTGTTGCATTCATTGACCTTAACACGTTGTAACACGAAGTGGTGTGTCGCATGTAGAACACGGACATGCGTGACTGGCTGGCTACCGGTGCGTATAAGCCGTGCGATAGGAATAACCGCTAATAGAGGTTGCATGCTAGTTTGACTTAGCGGTTATAGATGTTTTCTGTTGTGGATACAACATCGTAGGCATTGGACGGAGAGGACAATTCCTTAGCGTATGGGCTTCGATGCACTTTTCCTTGTGACCTATACGGGGTTGATGACCCATGATTAATGACGGCCACTGACGTTCTGCGGAATGTTATACTCTTACTGATGGGGCCTCTGGTGCCCCAAGAGGGGACCATGCCGATCCTATTTAGCCAGGGCCCATGCGTAGGAAGGATTGTTCTTAACTACATTTCACTTAGAACGGTTAGGCTACCTTATCCGTTAGATACGAGTACTTTGGTTTGGGTACTTGTATCTGACCATGGCTTGGAACAATAACTTGTCGCAGATTAGTTCGTCATATCTTGTCCTTGTTTGGTTGTAGGTGTGACTTACAACTTCGATGAGAAGGTATTGGACCTTGTTGGGGTCCGGATACCATATTGGGTTCATATCATGGAAAGATACGTCACCGTGAATTAGTTTACCATCTCCTGTCCTTGTTTGGTTGGGGGGATGGTAAGCTAGTTCAATAGGTATGTATTGGACCATGTTATAATTCAATTGACTTATTTATTTGAGTAATATTTATTCAGTTTATATGGCATAATATTATGTGTCTTGTTACGTCCCTCTGAGGACCTGGTTATCTCGCCAGGTGTGTGCTCTTGTCTTTCGTAGGTGCTCTAGCTCTAGCCGTGACCATCTCTATTTCTTCGAGGTTGATTGTGCTTGGATCGTCTTCGCTTCGCCCGCCAAAATTATTTCTTTTCTCATGTATTTTTCCTTTACTTGTTGGTAGTGGATTTGTCTCCGCCCAATATATTGTATCAAGATAATTCATTATCTTTATATGATATCTTTTATTCATTTATTTTTTGTGTGGATGAGATTAGTTATGGTTCTACTGCATTTTACAGCTTACGTATATTTATTATACGGCTGGCATGCCTACGTTCCTAGTCCTACGTATTTTGGGACTGGGCATTACATATTTTTGTGGTGGCCCATGCAGGTCAAGATAAATTGTTTGGTTACTTTACCGTACCAAGCAAGCCTGCGTATCGAATTAGAAGTCTAGGATCTCATCCACATACTTGACCTCTTTCCTCGATTCCATATCCGAACTATCGTTCGACTCATCGACTGCATCTTACTTGATTCCTCCTATCATTATTCTTATCTTCCCTTCGTGCTTGCTAGAGATTTGCCCTACTAGTTAGACATTGTCCCAAAACACTATTAGTTTAAATTTTAAGTTGGGTAGAATGCCTTGTGACCTAGCAATTGTCAACCCCTTGACCAAATTCTCTTTTTTTATTATTATATTTTCATTTAGTATGTATTTGATATTGTTATGCTTTATATTATGTTTCACTTAAATATCCATAGAAGATACAATGGATAATACAGGAATTCACAGGGGCCTTTGTGCTAATTAGCCAAATTCAAATTATTTTAACGGTCGACCCAACTAATTCTCTGTTTCAAATCTTCAGATGATAAGTTCGAAATCTGATTTTTAGACCAAATCCTCTATCATTTCCTTCTCCGATTTATAGATGTATTTATAGGAGCAGCTATCCTAAGCCCTGGGAACCCTAGAAATTCCATCTCCTTTCCCTTCTTTTCCCCGGCGAGGTTAGACCTTGACATGGTCGTGGGTCAAGCGCCTAAGTGAAGACGACGACCACGGCGACTGGCGAGCCTTTGTAGCAGGCTCCGTCGATTAATACTGCGTGGACGTGAAGGGTGTTCCTCGACAGCAACGAATCGACTGAGTTCTTGTGACCAACGGTACACTCTTTTCCTTCTTAGAATTGCTCTACTTGTTTTAACAAATTTGGCATTTTGATCGACCAATATGGGTATTCCGATCGATGGTTGGGAGAGAATTAGATCGTGACTTGATTTCATGAACCCAGGGATAGTGGTTCTTCTGTTTGTTCCATTTTTCTTCTCCAATAATTTAAATAACGCTTACCAATTGAAATCCTTATGGTTGCTCGCTATATGCTCGATAAAATGTCTAAACCGAATTTTTCTAGAGATTTTGGACACGGGAGCGGTAGCATCGGACTCGAAAAGGACACTGCTCTTGAATCTTTTGTTCAGGTATACTTTCTTAATTTTCCTGATCGAATATTTGTTGGGTTGTGATAGAAACAATTGATCCTGACACGGATTATAGGAGTTGGCTGTGTCGTAGGGACACGAATTTGTGTTAAATTGGACATGCGGATGACCCAGACCTCGTGTCCGTGCTTGACACATTAATGTAGTAGATCAGTTTAGCTGTTAAGAGTTGTGTTAATTTTGAATGAAATGTGTTTTTTGGACTGAGTCTTTTAGTTCAGCATTAGAATACCTAAGCATCCTTGTACTATAGGAAATATAGGTGAATGTTCCTAGGTCAATCTGCAATAAATTTGGTGCACCTTCAGGTAGATACTATCTGCATCGGTAATAATATGTTATCAAATTTATCTTGCTGGTTTGACCCAAATCAGTGGTCTCATTAATGTATCAATTTTCTAATGCTAGTTGTGGAATAACATACTTTAACTTGTGTGGTCTGTGAACCTAGTTGCCGATTTTGTAGATTTTTCCTTCTCATTATGCTAGCTGAGCTGCATGTGATTCATGATTACCTACATGAAAGGTCTGCATGCTGAGCTTATAGATAGATATGATTAATATTTAGTTGCAGGTTCCTTCTAGTCAACCATGAAGAGGAATTGATTCCTTTCCTATAACATATTCATTGTCTTGTCACTTGAATTGCCATTGCTATACATATTAGAATTTTGCATCAGCCAGTGTGGCTTTTTCTCATCTGGTTGGTAACTACTTGGTGACCACTCTTCCTCCCAGCCAAATATGACATTTTTCATCCATTTGCTTTATATTTGATTCTTATGGGGATTCTCAGATACTGGATACAAGTAGATTTCTGGTAAGATAGTATAAGCAATTTTAATTTAAAGGTTTGCTTAGTTACTGTACCGACTATGGTTTACATTAAATATAGTTGGCACTTTGTGGCTATAGAAAAAGGTGATTAGTGACACTTCATGCCTGCCTATGTTTTATTCTGCTTCAATATCTATCACTTTGTTTTGCCGTTGTGGAAGGACAACATTTCCATAGTTAAAAGTTGGTAGTTTCTTTATAGACATCACTTGTCTGCAGTACTAAAGAGATTGAACCCTTGAAATGTTTCTAACGGAATGAAGCATAAACTTTACATAAATGAATGAAAAGTCGTATATAAGTAACTGAAGCCTTCGTAACCATCAGTAAACTGACTAAATAGATAAGCTAAAGAACAACATATCTTGAGTATTTTTGTGTAACTTTTGGAGTCTTGTGTAGTTCTATCAAAAGACTACTTTAATATGTTCAATAGTTCTGCAATGTTTTGCTTATATACTAAAGACAAAATGCTACTGACACATGACTGGTTATGCATATTGAAGACCCTTTACACTTTATATTGAAGTATATTTATAATGTGAAATCCATCCCAATCGTGTCAGATTTCCTTGATTAAAACTAAACAAACCTGAAACATGATTCTAGATCCAACTTCCCTCTGTTATTCTAGGTTGATGAAGAAAATCAGACCTGCTCCCTTGCTATCAGTTATTCTGTGAGGTTTTTAATGTTTATAGGCCTTGGAGAGGCCTTATGTATCAGAATTTTGTTTACTTGTGCTAGAGAAATTTGTCCTTGGTTTCCTGATTTTCTTTTAATATGACTATCTCACAAAAATGACTAGAAGAAAATGCCAAATACCTAAACTAGGCCTATACTAACAAATTGCCTTCTGAGCCATTTCCTTGTTTGTGTATACATATATGAGAGCATGTAGGCATGGCCCTAAGATTCCAAGTAGACTATATTTACATATCCCAAAGGGATTGGGAGCAGTAGACAGTATACACCCACCAACTAAAATTTCTAATAAACCTAGAAATGCTAGATAACCAAACTAGACATTGATGAATTGATCATATGGATTTATGAACAGGTTAATTAGATTTGACTCAGTGCTCTGTACCTTATAAGCAGCTCAGGACCTAAGGCAAGTATACCTTACCTTTCTACACAGCTTTATTTATATGCACTGTTTCTTTATTATTATCCAGTTTTCTTATATTTTGCCATGTATCTTTTCATATCCTGTTTATATACTTGTATCATTGTATTAGACCGTGTTCACAGTTAGCCTTGTATCTTATTGGACGTATCCATTGAGCCTTGTTTGAGTCGTGTCGTGAGTCGTGAGCCGAACTACTTTTTCCTCCGTGTCTTGAAACCTTGAAGCTAACCTGCGAGTCCACAATAGGGGCAAGGGTTAGTAGTTATCCGTGTCTTAAGCTAACCTGCGAGTCCACATTAGGGGCGAGGGTTAATAGTTATTGGTCCACGCCTGCGAGCTCACACTAGGAGCGAGGGTGATGCTAACCTGCGAGTCCACACTAGGGACGAGGGTTAGTAGTATATGTTCCACACCTGCGAGTCCACATTAGGGACGAGGGTGATGCTAACCTGCGAGTCCACACTAGGGACGAGGGTTAGTAGTATATGTTTCACACCTGTGAGTCCACACTAGGGGCGAGGGTGATGCTAGCCTGCGAGTCTACGCTAGGGGCGAGGGCTAGTAGTTTGATCAAACCTGCGAGTCCACACTAGGGACGAGGGTTTGAGTATTCGATCTGGTCATCCGTTGACATCTTGATATGAGTTCTCTCTTCTTCGTTCAGCAGTTCATTTATGTGTAGACAGTGTATAGATCCGTGCTTTATTTATTGCTCAGTTTTACTTGTTTATTTTGTAT
Organism: Iris pallida; assembly: GCA_029216955.1. Classification (NCBI taxonomy): domain Eukaryota; kingdom Viridiplantae; phylum Streptophyta; class Magnoliopsida; order Asparagales; family Iridaceae; genus Iris; species Iris pallida. The sequence continues at coordinate 16,643,049 of JANAVB010025800.1, forward strand.
TTTCCTCCATGCATAATAAACTGTTAGAAAGGCTCGTTTTTATGTATCTTGCTAGTCCTCTGAGGACCTGATGATCTCTTCAGGTTTAGCCGAGTTTGAGTCAGGAGCAGTTGAGCAGGTTGAGTCAGCACCAGACCACGGAGCTTTGTAGTTGGGGTTGCCTTGCTTAGCATGTTGTATTCAGTTAGTGTATTCCATGTATTTATTTCTCCTTCCGTCTATTGGTAGTGGATTTGTGTCCACCGGACGTGACATTGAATCTTGGATATATTCAGTCATATTATTTCAGTTTCTTTGGTATTTCATTGATCTTGGTTGATTCGATTATTCTGTGGATGAGATATAGTTTACCATATGAATCTAGATTACCGTGACTTGTGTATAGACAGCGTACTACTGCCGACACTGTGGCGTAGGCTGGGCTTGGACACGCTTCGTATCCGAAAAGCGGGTACGGGTCGTGACAAATTTTTTTGGTGGCCCATGCAGGTCAACGTTAATCACTTCGGTTATGTCACTGTACCGTCGTGAGCCCGCGAATAGGATTAGACACTTAGGATCTCATCCACATGTCTTGACTCATTATTGGCCTCTAATCCTTGATTTCATTGAATCCTTGAATTGCATCCTGCTTGAAATTCTCTTCAGCGGCTAAAGTATTTTCTTTGGACTCTCAAGACAAGAACAAGTTGTACTGAACACTCCACCGACCGCAGAAGGAGGACGAACCTTTGCCATGATCACGGAAGGTGCGACGACACCACAAGGAGCAAATGGCGGAGATTTTCAGTAGATTATAGTGTTAGCATTGATTTTGACTTGCGAGGAATCGTAATAAATTCAATAACAAACTGTTAAACTATTTCCTTCTAATAGATCACAACTTATTAAATTTCGAGGACGAAATTTGTTTAAGGGGGGTAGAGTTGTCAACCCCTTGACCAAATTCTCCTATTATTTTTTTTTATTATTTTATTTTCATTTAGTATGTACTTGATATTGTTATGCTTTACATTATGTTTCACTTAAATATCCATAGAAGATACAATGGATAATATAGGAATTCACAGGGGCCTTTGTGCTAATTAGCCAAATTCAAATTATTTAAACGGTCGACCCAACTAATTCTCTGTTTCAAATCTTCAGATGATAAGTTCGAAATCTGATTTTTAAACCAAATCCTCTATCATTTCCTTCTCCGATTCATAGATGTATTTATAGGAGCAGCTATCCTAAGCCCTGGAAACCCTAGAAATTCCATCTCCTTCCCCTTCTTTTCCTCGGCGAGGTCAGACCTTGACATGGTCGTGGGTCAAGCGCCTAAGTGAAGACGATGACCACGACGACTGGCGAGCCTCTGTAGCAGGCTCCGTCGATTAATACTGCACGGATGTGAAGGGTGTTCCTCGACAGCAACGAATCGACTGAGTTCTTGAGACCAGCGGTACACTCTTTTCCTTCTTGGAATTGCTCTACTTGTTTTAACAAATCTGGCATTTTGATCGGCCAATATGGGTATTCCGATCGATGGTTGGGAGAGAATTAGATCGTGATTTGATTTTATGAACCCAGGGATAGTGGTTCTTCTGTTTGTTCCATTTTTCTTCTCCAATAATTTAAATAACGCTTACCAATTGAAATCCTTGTGGTTGCTCGCTATATGCTCGATAAAATGTCTAAACCGAATTTTTCTAGAGATTCTGGACACGGGAGCGGTAGCATCGGACTCGAGGAGGACACTGCTCTTGAATCTTTTGTTCAGGTATACTTTCTTAATTTTCCTGATCGAATATTTGTTGGGTTGTGATAGCAACAATTGATCCTGACACAGATTATAGGAGTTGGCTGTGTCGTAGGGATACGAATTTGTGTTAAATTGGACATGCGGATGACCCAGACCTCGTGTCCGTGCTTGACACATTAATGTAGTAGACCAGTTTAGCTGTTAAGAGTTGTGTTAATTTTGAATAAAATGTGTTTTTTGGACTGAGTCTTTTAGTTCAGCATTAGAATACCTAAGCAGCCTTGTACTATAGGAAATATAGGTGAATGTTCCTAGGTCAATCTGCAATAAATTTGGTGCACCTTCAGGTAGATACTATCTGCATCTGTAATAATATGTTATCAAATTTATCTTGCTGGTTTGACCCAAATCAGTGGTCTCATTAATGTATCAATTTTCTAATGCTAGTTGTGGAATAACATACTTTAACTTATGTGGTTTGTGAACCTAGTTGCCGGTTTTGTAGATTTTTCCTTCTTATTATGCTAGCTGAGCTGCATGTGCTTCATGATTACCTACATGAAAGGTCTGCATGCTGAGCTTATAGATAGATGTGATTAATATTTAGTTGCAGGTTCCTTCTAGTCAACCATGAAGAGGAATTGATTCCTTTCCTATACCATATTCATTGTCTTGTCACTTGAACTGCCATTGCTATACATATTGGAATTTTGTATCAGCCAGTGTGGCTTTTTCTCATCTGGTTGGTAACTACTTGGTGACCACTCTTCCTCCCAGCCCAAATATGACATTTTTCATCCATTTGCTTTATATTTGATTCTTATGGGGATTCTCAGATACTGGATACAAGTAGATTTCTGGTAAGATAGTATAAGCAATTTTAATATAAAGGTTTGTTTAGTTACTGTACCGACTATGGTTTACATTAAATATAGTTGGCACTTTGTGGCTATAGAAAAAGGTGATTAGTGACACTTCATGCCTGCCTATGTTTTATTCTGCTTCAATATCTATCACTTTGTTTTGCCGTTGTGGAAGGACAACATTTCCATAGTTAAAAGTTGGTAGTTTCTTTATAGACATCACTTGTCTGCAGTACTAAAGAGATTGAACCCTTGAAATGTTTCTAACGGAATGAAGCATAAACTTTACATAAATGAATGAAAAGTCGTATATAAGTAACTGAAGCCTTCGTAACCATCAGTAAACTGACTAAATAGATAAGCTAAAGAACAACATATCTTGAGTATTTTTGTGTAACTTTTGGAGTCTTGTGTAGTTCTATCAAAAGACTACTTTAATATGTTCAATAGTTCTGCAATGTTTTGCTTATATACTAAAGACAAAATGCTACTGACACATGACTGGTTATGCATATTGAAGACCCTTTACACTTTATATTGAAGTATATTTATAATGTGAAATCCATCCCAATCGTGTCAGATTTCCTTGATTAAAACTAAACAAACCTGAAACATGATTCTAGATCCAACTTCCCTCTGTTATTCCAGGTTGATGAAGAAAATCAGACCTGCTCCCTTGCTATCAGTTATTCTGTGAGGTTTTTAATGTTTATAGGCCTTGGAGAGGCCTTATGTGTCAGAATTTTGTTTACTTGTGCTAGAGAAATTTGTCCTTGGTTTCCTGATTTTCTTTTAATATGACTATCTCACAAAAATGACTAGAAGAAAATGCCAAATACCTAAACTAGGCCTATACTAACAAATTGCCTTCTGAGCCATTTCCTTGTTTGTGTATACATATATGAGAGCATGTAGGCATGGCCCTAAGATTCCAAGTAGACTATATTTACATATCACAAAGGGATTGGGAGCAGTAGACAATATACACCCACCAACTAAAATTTCTAATAAACCTAGAAATGCTAGATAACCAAACTAGACATTGATGAATTGATCATATAGATTTATGAACAGGTTAATTAGATTTGACTCAGTGCTCTGCACCTTATCAGCAGCTCAGGACCTAAGGCAAGTATACCTTGCCTTTCTACACAGCTTTATTTACATGCACTTTCTCTTTATTATTATCCAGTTTTCTTATATTTTGCCATGTATCTTTTCATATCCTGTTTATATACTTGTATCATTGTATGTAGAACGTGTTCACAGTTAGCCATGTATCTTATTGGACGTATCCATTGAGCCTTGTTTGAGTCGTGTCGTGAGTCGTGAGCCGAACTGCTTTTTCCTCCGTGTCTTGAAACCTTGAAGCTAACCTGCGAATCCACACTAGGGGCAAGGGTTAGTAGTTATCCGTGTCTTAAGCTAACCTGCGAGCCCACATTAGGGGCGAGGGTTAGTAGTTATTGGTCCACGCCTGCGAGCTCACACTAGGAGCGAGGGTGATGCTAACCTGCGAGTCCACACTAGGGACGATGGTTAGTAGTATATGTTTCACACCTGCGAGTCCACACTAGGGACGAGGGTGATGCTAACCTACGAGTCCACACTAGGGACGAGGGTTAGTAATATATGTTTCACACCTGCGAGTCCACACTAGGGGCGAGGGTGATGCTAGCCTGCGAGTCCACGCTAGGGGCGAGGGCTAGTAGTTTGATCAAACCTACGAGTCCACACTAGGGACGAGGGTTTGAGTATTCTATCTGGTCATCCGTTGACATCTTGACATGAGTTCTCTCATCCTCGTTCAGCAGTTCATTTATGTGTAGACAGTGTATAGATCCGTGCTTTATTCATTGCTCAGTTTTACTTGTTTATTCTGTATTTTCCTCTATGCATAATAAACTGTTAGAAAGGCTCGTTTTTATGTATCTTGCTAGTCCTCTGAGGACCTGATGATCTTTTCAGGTTTAGCCGAGTTTGAGTCAGGAGCAGTTGAGCAGGTTGAGTCAGCACCAGACCGCGGAGCTTTGCAGTCGGGGTTGCCTTGCTTAGCAGGTTGTATTCAGTTAGTGTATTCCATGTATTTATTTCTCCTTCCGTCTATTGGTTGTGGATTTGTGTCCACCGGACATGACATTGAATCTTGGATATATTCAGTCATATTATTTCAGTTTCTTTGGTATTTCATTGATCTTGGTTGATTCGATTATTCTGTGGAAGACATATAGTTTACCATATGAATCTAGATTGCCGTGACTACCGCCGACACTGGACGTAGGCTGGGCTTGGACACGCTTCGTATCCGAAAAGCGGGTGCGGGTCGTGACAGCAATCCCTTGGTACTTGTGACCTATATTCACAAGTTTACTTAGATTCTAGAATTTAGAGGGCCCTAACCCATCTAGTCAACCAAGGACTTGGACAAGCAGACTGTAGGACGACTGTATGGAGACCAACACAGGATATGACTTAGAATCGTTTGAACTAATTCTAATTTATTTCAATCTTAATCTCACGTGCCTATATTTTTTTACTATCTAGACTAATGATGCTAATGTAGCCTAGTTTTTGCAAGATCAAATCCTTATCGAGCTTGATCAAGACATATGCTATAGAGTGGTTACTCACTAACATATTGTCTAATCAGAACCGGTGCATGATGGTCTGATCAACCAAGTGCACTTTGGTTCGCTTTTATCTATCGTTCTACGTGGATATGGACATAGCTAAACTTGTCCTTTAGAGTCCCATCCACGACTGACTTGAAAATTATTTTTGAAATTATTCGGTCGCCTTTGAATCACGTATTCGTATTCGATAATGCCTCCTTCGAACTCTATATTGCTTTCGCCTTCACCTATTTTAGAAGGACGAAGACGTTATACTAGAACTTCCTCTAGCCTTCCTATCGATTATGACCATACCGTATTATTTTTCTATGATCTAGATCGCAATTTCTTACGACATGATTTTGTCATTGTTTGTTCCACATCGATACCCCCTTGTGTCTTCTCACCCCTACTAATTCTTAATTTCGAGGACAAAATTCTTTTAAGTTGGGTAGGATGTAAAACCCCTAAATTTTTACTAATAATTTTTTTATAAATTTGATACCGATTTTTTTTATATTTTTTTTGTATATTGTACGTCGCGTAGTCGCATTGTACGTCGCGTGCGAAATTTTATTTTTCGAATTTGCTCGACGAGTGCGAATATGTGCGAGCGTACATATTTTTGAAAAATATTTTTCTATTTTTTGGTTTCAAAATAATATACATAATAATTATTTTGTTATCGTTCCAAAATTCCCAATTTTGTTATTTTATTTATAAAGCCTTTCATTTATATAGTTATAATAAAAAAAAAATTCCTATAAAATGGTATATTAGAAAAGTATAATTATGTAAATATTACTTGTACATACATATATATTTAGTAATTGTTTATTAGTTTATTTTAAATAATAATGTAATTTTTGAAATTATTATTATTAGTATTTTGGAAATATATTTCAAAATTATTGTGACAATTTAAATCTTGATTTGAATTTATGGATTTATTTAAATAGTTAAATATTTGAAATTTGATTTATCCCATTTGATTTTAAACTAAAAATTTAATTAGATTTAAATTGGATTTGTATTTGGATTTGGATTTGATTGATTTTAAATTAAATTACGAATTATCTATTTTTGGGGTTTAAACTACTCATAATTCTTATCTAATTGGGAATTCCCACATCCTATAAATAGGCAGGTACTCATCCATATATTTCTATTCTCCACAAATTTCCACCACAAGTGCGTGCACCGTGTCAGTGTCTAATTCTTATTCCATCTATTTTATATATACAAACCCATCATCCATCGTGTCGACAACCCCGACACGGTACATCACTAAATCCTAAACCTAGTTACTGCTCCGTCCTCCACCGTGTCCCGTCCAGCTACCCGTCACCACCACGACAGCCCCTGTCCCCGACCTAGACAGCACCACACCCCCATCCCGATATTCCCCCGGCCAACTTTCCACCACCGCAGCCACCCCGACATTGCCTGCACCCGTGTCGACCCTGTTTTTCCCGATCACCCGACCTTCGCCATCTCCATCACAGCCATAGCTACGCATAAACCCCAACTTCACTGTTCCGCCACTACCGGAACCCTTGCCAACTCCAGACCCTAACACCCCGTCACTCCTCGACGCTCGGCCTAGCCAAACACGCACACCCGCCCCTCATCACCACCATCGCCATTTTCTCCTCCGGCCACCGGAGAACCACCACATCACGTTCGACCACCACTGTCGCCATCAGAAAAATCCCAAAACGCCACAACCGCCATCATCACCCGCATCCGACTCCAACCCGAGCCCCGATAACAACAACCCACACTCAGATCACCGAAACTGATTACCTGACCGTCGCGGCGTACGAGCGCCTGACCGCCGCGTCAAGCCTCTCTTCGTCGCGCTGTCGGTGGAGCTTCATGTCTGCCTCTGCCGTTGTCAGCCGTATCGACGTCGCAGGACCTCCCCCTCGCCGTATTCCTGCCGGCTAGCCCGACTCCGCCGGCGCTGCCCCTTGCCGCCGAGCCCAGCCGCGAGCCTTCCGACCGCATCCGCTCCTCCGCCGGACCGATCGACCCCCAGCCCAGCCGAAACCCCCTCCGGTGACTTTCCCGACTTCCTCCGCCCCTTCTCTCGCACCCTGGCCGCCGCATACAGCTACGCCGCCCACCGCTCCTTTCCTCTCCGCCGACCGCCCCTTTCTTCCCCGATCAGCCCGCACCTCTCTCTCCCTCCGCTCTTTCTTCTTCTCCGCCGCTAACCAAGCCGCCGACGGCCTCCAGCCGGTCGCCACTCCTCCCTCTCTTCCTCTCCCTCTCGTCCCTCTCCAGTCTCTTTTCCCTCTTGTTCTCACTCCTCTTCCATTTTTCTCAGTATATTCTCTCTCTCGAAGAGAGGAGTGAGTTTTTAATGCTTTTCAAGAAAAATTTCTTGTGTTGTTTTGTTTTGCTGCATTGGTCTAAGTGGTTTTGTTTTCTTTTTTTTTGTGTTATATTATCATGGTATTATTTGTTTACGATTTGACAGCCGAATAAGAGTTATGGCTAATATTAGCTATTATTAATTTAATAGGTATAGTATTATTGATATTCTGTATAGATTGTCATTATATTACTTTATGAAATTTATTTTCTAGTCTAATTTGTACCTGGACAAAATAAGGTTAGAAATATTATTATTGTATTTTCTAAGCTATTCTCAAAACAAAATATTTGGCTTGAAGGCTAAAGTAATATTATGTTTTTGTGGTCCTTTAAAAATAAGTTCTTGACCTAAAATATAGTTATACGATTTTATGGTATAAAAAAATGGTTATAATATTTTCTAAAATTCTTTAAGTATTTATCTAAATTACTTTTACCAGTCATAGCTTAACAAAATATAATAAATATTTTTGTTATTTATTTATATATACAAAATTGCTTCGATTTCTAAGTCTTGTCCCTTGCTGGTCATATTTCTACCTTCTTCCAAATCTTGAACTTCATTATGTCCACTCTAACAAATTTGACCCTTCTGGACCCAATGGAACTGTCCGTGCCACCATCAGAGGTTACCTTGTGTAGTTGTTACCCGAAGTTGCAGTTCGTGCCCCCATGATCATTGCAGTACACCAGGCGTCCTACCAGGCAAGATACCTTGTCATTTGCTGTTTATTTATTTTAGCTCATATTTTATGTATTATTAATTTTCTTTATGCAAAATAAATTATGATACATGACATAACCTATTAGAACTTACTGTTCAGTTATATTTTTTGCTATGTATTATTTTTCTTACACATTAAACCTAGATTTAAGGGACCACCTTGTGTGTTGTATTCATTGGCCTTGACACGTTGTAACACGAAGTGGTGTGTCGTATGTAGAACACGGACATGCGTGACTGGCTGGCCACCGGTACGTATAAGCCATGCGATAGGAATAACCGCTAATAGAGGTTGCATGCTAGTTTGACTTAGCGGTTGTAGAGGTTTTCTGTTGTGGATACAACATAGTAGGCATTGGACGGGAAGGACAATTCCTTAGCGTATGGGCTTCGATGCACTTTCCCTTGTGACCCAGAAGCTCCGCTGGAGATACGGGGTTGATGACCCATGATTACTGACGTTCTACGGAATGTTATGCTCTTACTGATGGGGCCTCTGGTGCCCTTAGGGGGGACCATGCCGATCCTATTTAGCCAGGGCCCATGCGTAGGAAGGATTGTTCTTAACTATATTTCACTTAGAACGGTTAGGCTACCTTATCCGTTAGGTACGAGTACTTTGGTTTGGGTACTTGTATCTGACCGTGGCTTGGAACAATAACTTGTCGCAGATTAGTTCGTCACATCTTGTCCTTATTTGGTTGTAGGTGTGACTTACTACCTCGATGAGAAGGTATTGAACCTTGTTGGGGTTCGGATACTATATTGGGTTCATATCATGGAAAGATACGTCACCGTGAATTAGTTTACCATCTCCTGTCCTTGTTTGGTTGGGGGGATGGTAAGCTAGTTCAATAGGTATGTATTGGACCATGTTATAATTCAATTGACTTATTTATTTGAGCAATATTTATTCAGTTTATATGGCATGATATTATGTGTCTTGTTACGTCCCTCTGATGACCTGGTTATCTCGCCAGGTGTGTGCCATTGTCTTTCGCAGGTGCTCTAGCTCTAGCCGTGACCATATCTATTTCTTCAAGGATGATTGCGCTTGGATCGTCTTCGCTTCGCCCGCCAAAATTATTTCATTTTTCATGTATTTTTTCTTTAGTTGTTGGTAGTGGATTTGTCTCCGCCTAACATATTGTATCAAGACAATTCATTATCTTTATATTATATCTTTTATTCATTTATTTTTTGTATGGATGAGATTAGTTATGGTTCTACTGCATTTTACAGCTTACGTATATTTATTATACGGTTGGCATGACTACGTTCCTAGTCCTACGTATTTTGGGACTGAGGCGTTACAAGCAACTGCCTCAACTTTCTTTGGATCGACTGCGATGCCCGCGACGGAGATGATGTGCCCGAGGAATGAGACGTTGTTCAGCTAGAATTTGTACTTGCTCTTCTTCGCATACACCTGATTCTCTCAAAAGATTTAGAGTACCGTCTGCAGGTGTTCTACATGTTACGCTCGATCCTTCGAGTAGACGAGGATGTCGTCGATGAAGACTACTATGAATTTGTCAACGAACGGACGGAACACCCGATTCATTAGATCTATGAAGTCGACAGGGGCGTTTGTCAGACCGATTGACATTACCAAAAACTCATAGTGGCCGTAGCGAGTGCTGAAGGCAGATTTCAGTACGTCATATGGCTTGACTTTGAGTTGGTGGTAACCTGATCGCAGATCAATCTTCGAAAACACTATTGCACCTTCGAGCTGGTTAAACAAGTCGTCGATGCGGGGCAGGAGATATTTGTTCCGGACGGTGGCCTTATTTAATTCTCGATAGTCGATGTAGAGCCGCATCGATCCATCCTTCTTTTTCACAAATAGCACGGGCGTACCCCACGTCGAGACACTCGGACGGATAAACCCTTTGTCGAGTAATTCTTGTAGTTGTGCTTTCAGTTCTTTAAATTCTGCAGGGGCCATTCTGTACGGAGCTTTCGAGAACGGCCGGGTGTCAGGAAATGTGTCGATAGTGAACTCTATTTCTCGATCGGGCGGCATACTGGGTAGCTCGTCCGGGAACACGTCTGGGAATTCTGCAACAACATCGGTCTGACCCGCGTTTGCACCATCATGTCTCATGTCACAAACGAACGCTAAGTAGCCTTCGTACCCGGAATGAAGCAGCTTTCGAGCAGAAATTGTCGAGATCACCATGCAGGTCGGCGATGCTTCACCACACGAATAGCAGACTTCGGGCACTCCAGGTATGTAGAAGGTGACCTTCTTTCCTGCGCAGTCAATGGTAGTATTGCAAGGACCGAGCCAATCCATACACAGTATGATGTCGAAGTCCTTCGTATCTAGAACTATCGCATCAAGACCGATCTATTGACCCCCAATACATATGGTTCCTCCCTCGCAGGCTAAATTTACGAGTAGTGGCACGCCCGAAGGCATACTTACGCTAAGATCGAGGTCTAATGACATTATAGGAAATTTGTGCTCCGCGACAAAGTCCGCTGATATGAATCTATGTGAAGCGCCTGAATCAAATAACACACGAGCAGGTACATTATTGAAATTCAATATACCTATCACAGTAGTGTCGGAGGCAAACACCTCATCTCCAGTCATAGCATAGACGCGCCCTTGAGCATTTGGATGCCGGTCTTGGTTATTGGGTTGAGTGGGCTGAGGAGGTCGGGACACCTATTCTCGATTCTCTTGACGGTTTTGTTATGGTGGAGCATTGAGAATCGGTCTGGGGTTCGTGAAATCTCGAGCAAGGTGGCCCTTTTGTCCGTAAATATAGCAATCCCCTCTGAAGCCGAAGCAGTTGTTGGCATCGTGCCCGAGGTGATTGCATTTGGCGCAACGAGGTAATATGTTCTGACCCTTATAGCCGCCATTATTTAGACGCTTTGATGCGTGATTGTTGCCCCCTGTATTGCTAGGACGTTTGTGATTGGAATTGCGCACAAAGTCTGCAGCAACAAGAGGGTACTGGCTCTCAAGGTGGAGAATATGATTTAGAGCATCGCCCGTGGTCTTGTACTCTGGAATCGCTACATGAGCACCGATAGAGCGTCGCAGACCCACTTCGAACCATCGCACATGACACTCCTCTGTAGGAAGAAACACACCAGCAAATTTGGACAATTTGTTAAATTCTGCGGCATACTGTTCTACTGTCCGGTTCCCCTGCCTCAACTGCATGAATTCATTCTCCTTCTCTTGGCTAACGGCAGAGGGAAGGTACTCAACTTCAAAGGCTTTATGGAACGTGGCCCAAGAGATTGGCATTGAGTTGTTATCGTATCAGATCGTTTGCTTGTGCACGGCCCACCAGTCGTGCGCGTTCAACCGTAGTTGAAGTTGTGCGCAGGCGACTTACATTGATTCTTCAATGCCGAGGAGCTCGAAGTGATCTTCCAGCTCTTCCAACCAGTCGATTGCCATAGAAGGGCCTTCGGTACCGCTGAAGGAAGTACGGCACACTTTCTTGAATTCTGACACTTCAAATTTGTATTTTTTCAAGTGCCACCGGTTGACGTTCGGGCTCCTCCGTGTCGACTTCAATGGGTTGGACCATCGACACGGTGATAGTAGGCGCAGTCAAAGAATTTTTGTTGGCCACAATTGTCTGGACGATCTGCTGTAGAGTATCTAGTTGCTTTTGTTGCAGCTTAGCTTGTGCGTCGAAGCGAGCTTCGAACTGGGCCTGTCGTGCTTCTGTCTGCTGATGTCAGTTCTCAGACTGTTTCTGCTGTACCTCCATCATACGCAGCATCCTTTCGATGGTATTGTTAGAAGCTCTGGCCCGCGAACTACTAGATCCGCTAGAAGTGCTCTGCTCTTGCTCGGCCGTGGGTTCCGGCACTTCTGCAATACGAAGGCAAACGCATCAGTCTCAAATTATTACAGACTCATTGTATGGAACAACTTATCTCATCGACACGAGGTCAAAGGTTTGAAACTCTAGATATGAGGCCAAAGGATGTAAATTCATGCTCTGATACCATTATGTCATGCCCCGATTCCGTAGAATCGATAGTCGTCCCCCGGGCGTGATGTCGTGCGAACCTAAGTTGCGATCGCACAAGACATAGTCACAGGGTTATCCGAAACACAACATCAAGTTAGAGTATGCAGAGAAATTGATTGACACATTTGAAATAGAAGTAGACTTTTTATTGATAATAAAACTTCATTTATATTGACTCCATTACAATTATTATCGCGCGGCCTACAACATGACTCGATTTTAAAACGAACGCCGATGAGATAGTCGTTCCATACATTACAACCCTTTTTACAAGCAAAACAATTACACTTTCCACCTGCTATCGAGGGAAGTCGAGTCGTCATCTTTTCTTCTTTTGTACTGAGTGCGGAGTCTTCAAAAGGATTTCAGAAACAAGCCTTCAACACACGGATGAGGCTTCAAAAGCGTTCACGCTGCCTTGAGCTTTAAGTGGCACGCCCTTCGTGGTTCAGGGTACCTGCGTGGAGAGCGAGGATCAGTAAATTACACTTTGTACTGGTGCGTGGCTATTTAAGTTCCAAGCTCTCATTTGGTTGAAGAGTTTATATGACTTAGTTTATGAATGTTTCTAACCATCCTAATGGATTTCAAACAAGCATATGACAACATAATATAAAATATGATGAAACATACCCACAGCAGACCGCGCCACGCCTTATGAGACTTACCATGTTCTTCCCTATCAATTGTTATCATTTTCATACCAACTGCAATATTACGTGTGATTGGTCACTGGCTCCAGAGCCATCGTGGACTCCTTTAGCTTTTGTTAGACGGGGCCCTTTCAGTGTGAGTAGCGAGCCCCGCTGCAAGTCCCATCCTAACTCGTGCCCAGCACAGCTTATGTAATTGTTTACTTTCTTGGCCGCAACGGTCCCGTGGCCCCAGGTTGCCGTACGGGAAAACTCTACCTTGTCGACAAGTTGTCCATGATCGTTCAAAGACCCCTTTTTTAGTTATTAAGACATAGCCTACATTCTCTTTGAAAACTCGATTATTTTGTCGTGTCTATGCCCTTGAATTTATTCTTTCATTTGCAATAACAGTATCGATTTACCTAAGAAGGGGTCGAGAAGAGAAGGGTCAGCCACTCACCTTAAGTTTACTTCAGGCGAGAGAACTTGTTGGTCGCGCTAGACGTCGCCTATACGATTACCTGAAATCGTACAAGCAACCGATTAGAATACTGTATTATTCAAGAAGTTCGATAGGAAATGCGAGTTCAAAATGCAAGCTATGAAATCCATCAAAAACATTCACGAAAATGCATTCAAAAAACCAAGGCCAAAAACCGACGCAAGCGGTATAAAAAAACAGAGCAACGGGAGGTCTCTCCCGACTCAGCTGCAGAGTCAATCCTTGAGGCACAACCCACTGAATATGGGACTTGGTTCCGAAGAAGCCATTCCATAACGGGGAATGGATCTTAATTCAACCGTTCCCGTTCGACCGATTCGATCGATCCCGACCGAATCGATAGCGACATTGTTCCTTTCTCGTGCATCCCGTAGATAAAGAACGGGGCACGATATAGGGATGGGGCACTACATAAATAATGTCCCTAATTCGATTCGGAAATAAACGTGACTCCTTGGGGTGAATCAATATTGGGCATTGTATCAGAAAAGTTGTACGATAAAAATGAAGCACAAGACGGTGTGTCTGAGTGGGACACGAAAGTCATGGGTGTAGAGTGTCTCAAGTATATCATGCATGTAAAGTTGGTTTTGAGAAAATGACTAGTCTTGTGCTCCTAATTTAAAAGTCCCGGTAACGCGTATATGATAATCAAAAATAAAAGTGGGAAATCGTTAATAACATAGAAAATCATAATTAATCATATTTAATTCCTAATTAATCTAGATAAAATCTAATTAAAATTTTAGAGGACTTACAACATTAATGATCCCAACGGATCCTTTTCTAGCTGTTATTATTGCAGATCGGTAAACCGACGACATACTATACTATATCGGCGGTAACTGACTGGGGACTAAAAGTTGCAATATTTGTATTTTCTTTTGCTTTGGTTATAAATAGCCTTGACCCCTTCATTCCAGGTTTGTGTTTTGAGCCTAAAAAAATTTATTATCTACTAAAGCCTATCCACAAACAACTTTACCAAAACTTTCACTTGCTTATCCATCAATTATGTTAGATTATTCTCGAGTTCTAAAAGTGATATTTTCATCTATGTTATGAGAAGTTCAAAACCATCTTGTAAAGAGGTTGAAGTGTACAAGCCTTCGGATCAAAGCTTGTGTAAAGTCGGAGAGCCTTCGGTTCAAAACACTTGTGTAAGAAGTCTGCGAGCCTTCGGATCAAAGCTCGTGTTGTAACTATTTGTGATAATAATATATTAAAGTTGGAGAGAGTTCCGGGACTGGAGTGCCTCACGGAGGATACCATGATACATCGGGTGTCGGTATTCTTATTACTTCTTCTCTTGCACTCTTAATCTTTAAATTGCCTATTAGCAATTGTATTGTGCTTGATTAGTAAGCTTGACCCTACTTACCCCCCCCCACACACACACTCTTTCTGGGTTGCTTTCAACATCATGTTCCTATATGGATTTATAAGTATAAACCTGATCTCCTAGAGTTACTATGTCTTACGCACACGACACGATACACAAGCAAATCGATACACAATACTTATCAAGAGTTGGCAACCTAACCAAAAGGTAGAAAAATAAATAGAGTATATACAAAGTGTGTAATAATAGTAAAACAATTGAGAAATATATCTTAGCAAGAAAAACAATGAGGCTAAGTTTAAGGTTTATGAGAATTAATAATACTTAATAAAACAAGGAGCTTAGAAAAAAAAAGAATGTATAAGTTTGCTAAGAGAAGGAAAAGCATAATGATTAAGGATATGGTTTGCTAGAAAGAGAGGGAAAATCGAAATGCATCGCCATTTCTATAGGATCATTTTTCTTTTTCCTTTGCCTTAATTTGCCTCACTTTCTCAGCATCCTAAAATTTCAAACACAGACTTGGGGGTTACTTATGTCTCAAAAGTGAAAGCTAAAGTATATACGTATAGGAAAGGAAATTCAAGAAAAAAGTAATATTGTGATTAATAATATGTATTTAACTAATTTAAGAGAACCACCTGGCGGAATTAATTTGAAAGCAATAACTATATACATGTTCAAACCTGAAGAAATTGCCATAAAAATTAGGACTACAAAAACAAAGATGATTTATCCTCAAAAAATGTTATTATTCTAAAAAAAACAAAGATGCTTCAAGAAAAATGAATATAGCTATAGGAGTAAGAGATTTTCCTATTGAGACGTGGAAGTCCTTACGGTTAACTGACTTCCAACCAAGTAATAGACATGTAAACGTTCTTCATAAATAAATGAAAAATAATTGGAGACAAACTATTGGAGAATCAAACTTACACTATAAACCATGAAAGTGAGTGGGGAAGAGATCGAGAATAGCAATGATAATCTAAGAATCAATTTGGCTTTATTCAATAGAGGTCTATTATGAAGAAAGATCTATTATATGTATTATTTTTCTCGATCTGGAATAGGTTTATGCTAGTGTTTCTCAAAAATCAAAAGCTCATGCTTTGATTAAAATAAACTAGCATGTAGTAGATATGTTGCGGCGATAAGTGTTATAGATATACACCAAACCAGTAGTTGGATTATGTCTATAGACATAGCGAATGGACATGACACATATTTTATTGCGTCCCTGTGTACTTTGGAGTGTTTGTGTCGTGTGTAATAGACATGATAAGATGTTTGTGCATTTGTAGACATGACAAGATAATATGTCACCGATCTTTTGAGTGCATGTTCTTTCTAATCCTCGTGTTATATTAGCTAGTTACTGGTTAACTAGGCAAATAGGTTATATTTTCTATTACTAGACATTAACATAACAAAATAAACCTTCCCTTATTTCATAAAAAGAAGTTCTTAATAGCATAATTCCGTAAGAAAGGCCCTGACCGGCAGTCTGAAAACAAAATAATAATCCTACAAACAAATACATTTTGCTCGTCCTGAAGACAGCCCCGACATTCTTCAGCAAGATCGTGAGCAGCTCCAGCGCCACGATCTTCCCCTTCATCAGCGCCGGGTCCGTAAGCGCCTCATCGACAGCTTGCACAGTGCCCTGAACACCAAGAATGTATCCCTCCTCAGCTTGTTCCCGATCTGCACCACTGTATCATCCTTCCCCTCTCCCAACTGTCGTCGGCCCCTCCTCCTGTCCCCTCCCCTCCCCTCCCAGCTCGTCCTTCCGCCCCTCCAGCGCCGTCTTGTACATGCTTGTAGAAGCATGGAAAATATTGCTTTTAGTCCCACATTGAAAAGGAGAAGAAAAAGGGCTCACTCCATCCTATAAATAGAGCCCCCTTGCCTCCTTTGAAAAGGGCACCAACTTCCCTTCCCTCCTTCCAACTTGGACTCTTCATACTACGCATCTTCGGGTGCTAAGTCGAAGAAGTCTAGGGCAGTGCGGGCTCAACAAGCCCAGTCAACTGTCCCAACTGCTGACCGTCAGAGAGTTCCGCTAACTGTTATGCGGGCCTCTGATGGAAAGTTGTACAAAACCGCCCATGTCCAGCCCCCGGCGGCAAACAGACAGGGTGGTTCTCAAAAGTCTTCCAACGCTGACCGAGGGCAAGTGCTTTTACTTGCCCCGCATCTTGGAACAAACATGATGCCGACGCACTCGGGTGCTCGGGATACCCGGGCCCACAAATTGAGTGCAAAGGTTGATCGAGATATCCTTGACTTGCGCGATGTGATCCTTCACAAATGCAAGAAAAGAGAAGAAACCTTGGCGTGCAAAGAGTCCTTCCATGGACGTCACTGCACTCAACTCATTGTCAATTGCTGCTGCAACAAGACAGCAGCACAAGAGGACCAACAGTTCGTCTTCCAACGACTGCAGCCAGGACCGGTCCTACAACCAAGCTCAGAGGACGAGGCGCTTCCTTTCGCCTCCTGTAATTCTTCCCGAAAGGTCCCTACCGGCAACTTGTAGAAGCATGGAGAAGAATGGGATTTGTTATACGGCCCAAAAATCAACATGAAGCTTCATGCGGCTCAAAACCCAGGAAGCTTCATGCGGCTCAAAACCCGGGAGGCTTCATGCGGCTCAAAACCCATGAAGCTTCATGCAGCTCAAAACATGAAGCTTCATGCAGCTCACAAAACCCAAGAAGCTTCATGCGGCTCAAAAAGACCCAGAAAGCTTCATGTGGCTCAAAAGCAGCGGAGGAGCCTTACGCGGTCCGACGTCAGCCTAAGCAATAAATGTCTCTCTATGAGACATGTCATAATTACTCTGACACAAAAGTGACAGCTCTGACAAAGGCGACAACTCTGACATAAAGACGAGACGTGACATGCTCCTAAAAAGACGAGAAAATCTTCACGATATATGGCACAGTTCACAAACTCCAAGAAAGTTCTTTATGCGGATCGCCTTTGTGACCCTCATGCGGCTCAGTTGTGAGGCCACCCTCATGCGGCTCAGTTGTGAGGCCACCTTCATGCGGCTCGGTTGTGAGGCCACCCTCATGCGGCTCGGTTGTGAGGCCACCCTCTTGCGGCTCGGTTGTGAGGCCACCCTCATGCGGCTCGGTTATGAGGCCACCCTCATGTGGCTCGGTTATGAGGCCACCCTCATGTGGCTCAGTCACGGGGCCACTCTCATACGGCTCAGTCATGGGGCCACTCTTATGCGGCCCGGCCATGAGACTTCATGCGGCTCAGCTATGGGACAGTCCTTCATACGGCTCTGCCAAGATGCACCATTCATGCGGCTCGCAGCATAATGGCAGTTGGGACACGTGGCAGAAGTTGACTAAATCTTAACAATTTAGATTTATTGCAACCAATAGATCATAAAAGTCCAGATTTATTACAACCGACATAATAGTCCAGATTTATTGTAACAAACAGATCAAGATTAATCTTAACCAATCCCCAACTGCCCACTTCTCAAGGCACAGTTACCAGGATGTGGACACGTGGCTGTACACCCCACTCATCACAAATTCCTTTAAATAGCAAGGTGCCATACCCTTGCAAAAGGTCGACACAGAGCAACCCCTACACACAGAACGAGACAGCGTCTACATGAGCATTTCTTTATCAGAGTCGAAGCTAGGTCCGATCGTCCAAGGAGTAAGGCAGAGTTGATAGCACTCTCCCGAGCCTCTACCGTCACCCCCAGAAAAAACAAAACAATTGTACTTAGATTGCTTTTCCTAGGTTTTGTTCTTAGGCTTTCTTTTGTACAAGCGAGTTTATAATTGTGAATCAAAGTTTAGTCCTCCCATAAAATTGTTCTGTTCTTTCGATAATCAATGGCAAACACGATGGCGACTCTGCTGGGGACTAACTTTTCCACTGCTGAGAAGTTGATGACGCAATTAGATGCAGCTAAGCTTGGCTCCACGCAACAGATGCTGGTCGTTCGCTTCGACCAGCAAGCGTTTGAAGAGATACTCTCCGAGGGGAGCGCTAGCCTGGTCCAGAGACGAGCTGGCACGAAGAAGGCCCATAAGGAGTGGAGGCCCAAAACTGCTGTACCTTCCTAAGCTCTGGAAGAAGTGTTCTCTGCTGCCCAAGACGACGGAGAAGACTCACATGCGGCCCTACCTCAAGCTACAGAGGACCCTGCTGTCCCCAAGTCTGGCAGAGGAAAGCACTACGATGCTGGACTTACGAGGGCAAATGGGAACTCTGTGCGGTCCAAGAAGAAGCCGCATAAGGGCGCCAGCTGCATGAAGGCTCATACGGCCACCAATCTCAGCCGTATGGAGAAGACTCATGCGGTTACCAATCCCAGTCGCATGAAGAAGGCTCATGCGACCTCCAACTCCAGCCGCATACAGAAATCTCATACGGCCACCAATTTTAGCCGCATGCAGACTAGCTCATGCGGCCACCAATTTCAGCCGCATGCAGACAGCTCATGCGGCCACCTATCCCAGCCGCATGCAGCATGCTTATGCGGCCGGATCGGGCTCAGTCTTCGACCGCCTCTCATGCGGTCCTGACCTCAAATGCTCCCAGGAAGATGTGCCAGACTCTGTACGGCACAACTTGGACTCTTCCTACTATGCGCCCTCGGGTGCTAGGATGAAGAAGTCTAGGACAGCACGGGCTCGTCGAGCTCAGTCAGCTGTCCCAACTTCTGACCATCAGAGAGTCCTGCTAACTGTTATACGGGCCTCTGATGGAAAGTTGTACAAAACTACCCGTGTCCAGCCCCCGGCAGCCAACGGACATGGTGGCTCCCAAAAGACTCCCAGCACTGATGAGGGCAAGTACTCTTACTAGCCCCGCATCAGGGAGCAAACATTATGCCTACACACTCGCTGGCTCAGAATACCCGGGCCCACAAAACGAGTGCAAAGGCTGACCAAGACATTCTTGACTTGCGTGATGTGATCCTTCATAAACGCAAGAAAGAGAGGGAACCTCGGTATGCAAAGAGTCCTTCCATGGACATCACTGCACCCAAGTCATCGTCAACTGCTGCTATAATAAGACAGCAGCAGAAGAAGACCGGCAGTCCGTCTTCCAACGACTGCAACATCCAGGACCGGTCCTACCACTAAGTTCAGAGGACGAGGCGCTTCCTTTCGCCTCTTGTAACTCTGCTCAGAAGATCCCTACTAGCAAAGTAGGGAAGAAGATGAATGTGGCCAGCCCAAAAATCTCAACCGGTACGGCCAAGAAGCCCTCATCCAAGCGGCTGTCCACAACTACCCCAGGAGGAGTTTATCAAGGCACCCGCTCGAAGACGAAATCTTCAACACTTGGAGATTCATCATCTACATCTCCGGGGGTAGCTGAAGCTGGGGGTAGCACCCCTCCGAACATCTACAACAATTCGGTGTTCCAAGAAGATGCACCAGGAGAAACAATCCTCCCGATAGATGCAGCATACTCGGACGTCCCTGAGGGCGTCCACGGGTGCCAAGATAAGACAGCCTTCTACGCAGGGGGTAGCACTTCCTCTGAGTCCGAACCAGAGGAGAACATTCCTACATACCCCGACGACTTCTCTGTACAAGGGTATGATTCGGAGGGCACGTCTTCCACAGTTCCTTCCATTTCTCCTCATGTGAGGACGGTGTTCATGACTAATAACGACCAAGACGGTCCCAGTGATCGGCAGCGCCTCGACACTCTTGAGGCCATACTCCACATATTGGTTAAGTCAGTAGACAAGATCAAGATGGCTCTACCGGCTCTGCAAGCAAGGACACCGGGTCAAACGAGCTTGGGTCCAGCAGCCAACGCGGACTCAAACACGACCGCACCAATCCCGACAACAATCCACCCAGAATATCGGCTCCCACTGCTGCAGAAGAGGCTAGGAAGGCAAGAAGAGAGGTCCAGGAGCTCCATGTAATATTTCATGCCCGAGAGTTCTCTCAGGACCTCAGGACGTGACAGCCGTATCCTGCTGCATGGAGAGATGTCCCATTCCCTCCAAGATACAAACCATTCAACTTCAATCCATATGATGGAAAGACCTCTGCTAGCCGGTACATCACCTACTTCGAAGTCACAACAGACCATCTCCCGCATGACGATACCATCCTCACGCGTTTATTCATTGGGGCATTGGAAGGGGTCGCATTCGACTGGTACCACAACCTGCCGGATAACTGCATCTATTCCTTTGTCGGCTTCAAACATATGTTCCTGGAAAGGTTCTACGAAGTGGAACAAGATGTGACGATGTCAAACCTCATGGACGTCGTTCAAGGAGAAAAAGAACTGACGAGGAAATACATCAAGCGGTTTCGCCAAACCACGATGAGATTGCCCTCCGGTAATCCGGACTCTTCTTTAATTGAGATTTGTCAAAAGAGGCTGCTCCCTACAATCAGCCTCTGGATGGGCGAAGATCAATTTAAAGACTGGAAGGCCTTCATCATCAGCGCCTCTAACGCCGAAGCAAAATTGAAGAAGGCTCACCAACTGGGATACATATCTCGGATGGAGAGAATAAGGGCAAACGCCCTAATACCAACAACAACAACGGCAAGTTCCTCAAGAAGTACTATGTCTAAACGACACCTTCCAACTATCTCTTGGATTGTGAGTCATATACCCGCAGGTATCGCTGAACTTACACTCTGACTTCAAATCTCCCAGATTGTTGAGTTACGTACCCTCAGGTACCACTGAACTTACTCTCTGATTACTCTGAATGAATTCTCTTGGTCATATCTATGTACCCCTTGGTCATAGCCCTTCTACCGCCAAGAATTTGCCTCAAAATTTATTGCCCGTACCACCGGTGCGTAGATGGGTAGTAGATCCACAAAATATTATTCAAATCTATTACTCGTACTACCAGTGCACAAAAAGGGTAATAGGTCCACAAAATTCTCCAACGGGAAAAACAACCACGTCCATATTACCTCTTAGTTTTTTACTCGTCCATCACAAACAAACCACCTAATACATAGAACTTCCACGTTGATAGCACCTCTGAGTTGTTCTGTGTATCCTCATTAGGCCCACTCCTACCGTGTCCTCATTACCTCTGAGTAGGAAGGCTCTACCTTAGACCCATATTTACTACATCCTTATTACCTCTGAGTAAATATGTTGGTTTTCTCTCTACTTATTATCCGTACTCGTACCGCCAGTACACAAAAAGGATAATAGGTCCACAAATGTCCTCTGTTGACCAAAAATGTTGTATTAGGTCCTCTAGTACATGCACCCCTTTTTTACAATCATATGCTTCTGGAACCCAGTTGTTCTGTGGCATTCATTACCCATTACGTAGAACTTCCACATCCATATTACCTCTGAGTTGTTCTATGCATCCTTATTTGACCCTATATTTACCATGTTCTCACCACCTCTGAGTAAATATGATGGTTCCCTCTCTCAACTTATTATCCGTACCTAAAACCAAGGTACGCCAAGGTTGATAAGTCTACATAAAATCTCCAGCGGAAGTACCTAAACCTATCACGTCCATGCTACCTCTGATAGGATTGCCACACCAAAACAACTCTACTTTCTATGCTTCTTATTCAAAGTATTCCAAATTTTTAATTTGAAAACTTTGAACGGGGGCTTGTAGAAGCATGGAAAATATTGCTTTTAGTCCCACATCGGAAAGGAGAAGAAGAAAGGGCTCATTCCATCCTATAAATAGAGCCCCCTTGTCTCCTTTGAAAAGGGCACCAACTTTCCTTCCCTCCTTCTAACTTAGAATCTTCCTACTACGCACCTTCGGGTGCTAAGTCGAAGAAGTCTAGGGCAGTGCGGGCTTAACAAGCCCAGTCAACTGTTCCAACTGCTGACCATCAGAGAGTCCCGCTAACTGTTATGCAGGCCTCTGATGGAAAGTTGTACAGAACCGCCCATATCCAGCCCCCGGCGGTAAACGGACAAGGTGGTTCTCAAAAGTCTTCTAACGTTGACTGAGGGCAAGTGCTTTTACTTGCCCCGTATCAGGGAACAAACATGATGCCGACGCATTCGGGTGCTCGGGATACCTGGGCCCACAAAGCGAGTGCAAAGGTTGATCGAGATATCCTTGACTTGCGTGATATGATCCTTCACAAACGCAAGGAAAGAGAAGAAACCTTGGCGTGCAAAGAGTCCTTCCATGGACGTCACTGCACTCAAGTCATTGTCAATTGCTGCTGCAACAAGACAGCGACCAAGAGGACCGACAGTCCGTCTTCCAACGACTGCAGCAGCCAGGACCGGTCCTACAACCAAGTTTAGAGGACGAGGCGCTTCCTTTTGCCTCTTGTAATTATGCCCGAAAGGTCCCTACCGACAACTTGTAGAAGCATGGAGAAGAATAGGATTTTCTATGCGGCCCGAAAATCAACATGAAGCTTCATGCGGCTCAAAACCCAGGAAGCTTCATGCGGCTCAAAACCCAGAAGGCTTCATGCAGCTCAAAACCCAGGAAGCTTCATACGGCTCAAAACAGGAAGCTTCATGCAGCTCACAAAACCCAAGAAGCTTCATGCGGCTCAAAAAGACCCAGAAAGCTTCATGCGACTCAGAAAGCTTCATGCGGCTTAGAAAGCTTCATGCGGCTCAAAAGCAGCGGAGGAGCCTTATGCGGTCCGACGTCAGCCTAAGCAATAAATGTCTCTCTATAAGACAGGTCATAATTACTCGGACACATAAAATGACAGCTCTGACAAAGGCGACAGCTCTGACATAAAGATGAGACGTGACATGTTCCTAAAAAGACGAAAAAAATCTTCACGATATATGGCACAGTTCACAAACTCCAAGAAAGTTCTTTATGCGGATCGCCTGTATGACCCTCATACAGCTCAGTTGTGAGGCCACCCTCATACGGCTCGGTTGTGAGGCCACCCTCATGCGGCTCGGTTGTGAGGCCACCCTTATGCGGCTCGGTTGTGAGGACACCCTCATGCGGCTCGGTTCTGAGGCCACCCTCATGCAGCTCGGTTATGAGGCCACCCTCATGCGGCTCGGTCATGGGGCCACTCTCATACGGCACAGTCATGGGGCCACTCTTATGCGGCCCGACCATGAGACTTCATGCGGCTCAGCTATAGGACAGTCCTTCATGCGGCTCTGCCAAGATGCACCATTCATGCGGCTCATAGCATAATGGCAGTTAGGACACGTGACAGAAGTTGACTAAATCTTAACAATTCAGATTTATTGTAACCAACAGATCATAACAGTCCAGATTTATTGCAACCGACATAACAGTCCGGATTTATTGCAACAAACAGATCAAGATTAATCTTAACTAATCCCCAACTGCCCACTTCTCAAGGTGCAGTTATCAGGATATGGCCACGTGGCTATACACCCCACTTATCACAAATTCCTATAAATAGCAAGGTGTCATTCTCTTGTAAAAGGTCGACACAGAGCAACCCCCCACACAGAACGAGACAACATCCAGCAAGAGCATTTCTTCATCAGAGCCGAAGCTACGTCCGATCGTCCAAGGAGTAAGGCAGAGTTGATAGCACTCTCCCGAGCCTCTACCGTCACCCCCCAGAAAAAATAAAACAATTGTACTTAGATTGCTTTTCCTAGGTTTTATTCCTAGGCTCTCTTTTGTACAAGCGAGTTTGTAATTGTGAATCAAAGTTTAGTCCTCCCATAAAACTGTTCTGTTCTTTCGATAATCAATGGCAAATAATACTGATCTCCTAGTACTTTGCGTCCAGCATATCCTTGTTCATGGAGTCTAGCAGGTCCGTCGGATTGGTGTGCTTTACCACGGTCGTCTCGAATGCCCCGTAGTGTACCCCGGACGTGATGGGGGTAGAGAATGAGGAGGGGTGGAGGACACCGTTGATGTCGCCAATGACTTTGGAGCTGAAGCCCTGGATGAACTGGGCGATGTTGACGTCGGCCGCATGGCTGGGGCCGGGGCAGTCGGTGAGGGAGGGGTCCATGAGGTCGGCGATGACAATGGGCTAGACAGGGGCAGTGGAGGAGTTGGCCTCCATCCGGCAAAAGACGATGATAAGAATCTGGACGATGGAGGCCTTGGTTGTAGCCTGGTTGACTAGGGACTTGGAGAGGAGGTACAGATCGTAGCATATGCAGACAACACGGAGGAGGCAGTCACCGTGGATGTGGAGGGAGACGAAGGTGACGGCGGAAAGTAGGGTTTTTAGCACGAGGAGCTCGATGATCTCATCGGAGAGGGAGTGGTAGGAGCAGACCGCGGATAGAAGGTCGGAGAGGAGGCAAGAGGAGGGGCCAGCGGAGGGGTCGACCTTGCCATGGAGGAGGTTGTGGGACACGAGCTTCTAGACACAGTCGTGGGGGTCGACGATCTTTGTCGATCCTGAGCTAAGCGTGGAGAGGATCAGGGAGAGAAAGGACTCGCAGTCGGTGAGGGAGATGTCGGGGGAGCCGTTGGAGTGGTGAAGGGGGACAGGGAGGGAGGAGGAGTTGGGACCATCTCTAGGTGCTTTAAGTGAGTGGCAAGGTCTTCACTGTATATGTCCGAGCTCTCTAGCCTAGTGGTATTAGAGCGAATACCTGGTGAGGCCGGCAAGGTTCGAGCCCCCCAATCATGTGTGTGCGTGGGATTTCAAAAAAAGGGTCTTCACTGTATATTAGGATGTCATCAAAAATGACCAACACAAAGTGTCCAAGGAAGTCTTTAAAAACTGTTTTCATAAGTGCTTTGAAAGTAGAGGGGGGCATTGGTTAGCCAAAAAGGCATAACCATAAACTTATAGTGCCATTCATGGGTCCTAAAATCTGTTTTATGGATATCCCCCTCAGCCATTCTCACATGGTGATAACCAGCTCTTAAGTCAAGTTTTGAAAAATACTGAGCCCCATACAATTCATCAAATATTTCTTCAAAATAAAAGGTATTGGGTACTTATCTTTAATGGTGCTCTGGTTCAAGGCTATGTAGTCTATACATAGCCTCTAACTGTCATCAGATTTCTTCACAAGAATTACAGGAGAAGAGTAAGAGTTGTTGCTATGCCTAATGATTCCTGTTTCAAGCATTTCCCTGACCTATTTTTCTATCTCATTCTTGTGGATGTAGGGTTGTCTATAGGGTCTACTGCAAACTGGTACTGCTCCTGGAATGAGAGTATTTTTTGGTCAAAGTTTCTTTAGGGAGGGAGCCCTCTAGGTTCTTCAAAAAGTTCTGCATACTTCTTCAGTAGTGGCTCCACCACAGGAGAAGTTGGGGCTTCTGCTAACACTCCATCTTCAATAGAGCATATTTGAATAAGAAAAATTTGTGTTTTCTGCCTGAGATCCTTGCTGCCTGGCTCACTTAAGCTTCCTATAGGGTGGTGTATCCCTTTAAATTGTTGCACTATCCCTTGCTTCTCAAACTTCATTGTCAAGTCTTGGAAGTTCCAAACAATATCTCCTAATGTACTTAACCAACTAGCTCCTATGACCACTTGGCAGCCTAACATGGGTAGATGTATGAGGTTCACCATAATATTCTTGTCCTGACATTCAATATAAACCCCTTCACTTAGGCCCTGGCTATGCAGTTTATCACCATTGGCCACCATCACCTCAAAGATTTTTCCTTCATCTTTAGGCAGCCCTATTCTTTCTCCAATTTATCAATAAAGCTCAAATCCCAAAATCTTCTGCATTCTTTCTTACATTCTTCTAAACTCTCATATTATTGCTTTCTTACATTGTCCTTTGTTGATTCACCATGACAAATACTGCAAGAGGAGGAACCACAGGAGGCCAAGCCGTTTGGGTCTCTAACAATATGGTATCAGAGCTTTTTGAAGAACCTAGAGGGCTCCCTCCCCAAAGAACCTTTGACCACAAATACCTCTCATTCCAGGAGCAGTACCAGTTTGTAGTAGACCTATAGACATCCCTACTCTCATTCCAAGAGCAGTACCAGAGGAGGAGCAATATTGTTAGATGTCACGCCCCTCTCCCGTAGGAGCGATCGTCCTCGCTAAGGTGTGATGCCGCACGAGCCTAAATTATGCACGTGCAAGATGGGTTCCATAACGACCGATTACAGTAGCTACGACAGGGTCGTCGCATAGAAATCCTAAGCAAAATATTGAATATGCAGCAAAAATTTAGAATAAAACACAAGTCATTCAAAATTTGGCTCTTTATTGATAATGAAAATAAGATTACAAGGGCGCAAGGCCAAGATTACAAGTCGCTCAAGCTCACTTTTCTCTCGTGATACAAGTCACACACTCTCTCTCAATTCAACTTGACGAGCTAGCAGATGCTTTAGGACGATGTCCATACATTATGTCCCGTATAAGTCCATACTCCATGCGACCACATGCCTCGAAATGCCAAGAGAATTTATGTCTCAGCGCGTCCAAGCGAGCTTCGTGCCAATGATCTTCTACTTGTGCCTATACAAAAATACTATGTAGGTATAAGTACTCAACTGTACTGATGGAGTGAGCTCCTCGCCTACCTATACAAAATGATACGTTATTTTACTTTGTGCACATATCCTTTTGATTTTCTTTATAATCTTGCCTTAGGGTCAGTTTTAGGACATAGACGCCTGACCTACTCATTGGGTCATGACATAGTCGTGCCATAATGCCTTCGTGTATCATGATCAAGGCTGTGCCTCATCATTGAGTAAATTGCCCAAAACTTAGTGACACAATGACGTGGTTGTGCCATGACTTCTACTTATCCTTTATGCCTCTAGACCATTCTCATGCCAATGCAATCAAGGTGACGACTCATGCAGGTCGTGCCACTAGACTTTGCCCGTACTTCAAGATCGAGGCCTCGCCTCACAACTAGTCATGACTTGTCCGTGCTACCGCCTTACAGTATTTACTATTCGACTCACTAACTGACTCAAATAAGACTTGTGACTTAGTGTCAATGACACAAACTTCTGATACTATGTCTCGTGCCAAGCACGGTGTCTTCGTTGCAGCCAAATCTTAGGCCCAAACATAGTATTACAGACCATACACACATTCAAGTTAACTCATTCCAAAGGCAAATACACGCGGATCACCGCTATTATGTCGACTCATCTATATGAAGGTCACTAGCAATGTCAAGCTATCTTGGACTTATAGTTGGGTTAGACGGCGAATCCTTTTGTGCACATGCAAAGAATCACCCGCGTTGATTCGCTGCTGGAGCGTGCCGATTCATTATTGGCGCAGACTATAACTCGCTTCTCCCGGGCCGACATGATCCCGGGGATCATTCGAAAAGACTACACCTTGTGCACAAGTTGTCCATGACCATGCAATGATATCTACCTAACTCACCATGTGAATCAACTCGATTAACCATGTCCAGATTCATGCTTGATTCATGTCTTGTTTGATGCTTGATTCATGTTTAACTTTACCCATTCTTGTTCTTAAAGTGTCCCATAAATCGAGCTATACTCTAGACGATGGGTCTCGACACCGTAGGATCGTGCACATGCTCGACTTGAACAACCATGTTCTTGAGTACTCTAACTCTTGTTTTGACCCGTATGATCCGACTTAACCCATGGGACGAGCAAAGGCTATGCCAAGCCTTGCACTGTGGAGACGTGCATTGAAACTTATGGACCATTCTGCTACTAAGCATTGGACAATGCGACCGTGCATGCTTTTTCAGGCATTCTATCGTACAACGCCTACGACTATGGCAAGTTCATAGTCTTGTGAAACACAAGTTAACTTTCCTTCTCCCAAGCCACGGGACGAAGGACTGAGTTTCAATTTTGAAAGTACGTCGTGTACATTTTTGAGCCGACCGTAGGACCTTTCCATATTCTAACTCGATTGACCCAAGTTGGAATTATTCCCTTAGCTATTTGGATAAGTCGCTTTTATTATCAAGCTTACTTGTGCAAGTTGAAAACTTTTGATTTATTATGTGAAGGCTAAGCTGAGACAAGTTCACCAAAACTACCCCACCTTAGTCGATACGCCTTGTCGTTATGTCGAGCCAATACGGCTCAATTTTATAACTTTGTTGTACGACCAACTTTTTTGACTTAACCGTTCAGCACTTCGTTGAACTACTCGACCGATTTGGCCTACCGTGCCTAAGTCTCAATCCGTTGCAAAGCGGGGGCTTGGTTTAGCGAACTCCGTTGCAGGCAAAGCAAAATGCCGACCTCATAAGATTTAACATAAAAGTATAGCCTGCATACGAATCCAACTAAAGTTAATATTCGTTTGAAACGGACTTATGCCTTAGGCGAGTCGTTTCGCCGAGCAAGGCAGGATTTGCTTCGTTGCACTTCCACCATTTGTATCGGCGTTCCGCTAGGACGAAGAGGGTCATTACATTATACACCACTCAGAACAAGTCTCGT
Source organism: Iris pallida (assembly GCA_029216955.1). Taxonomy (NCBI): domain Eukaryota; kingdom Viridiplantae; phylum Streptophyta; class Magnoliopsida; order Asparagales; family Iridaceae; genus Iris; species Iris pallida. The sequence continues at coordinate 16,672,216 of JANAVB010025800.1, forward strand.
ATTCGAGACTTTCATAGTGCAAGTCATCCTATCGTTCCTACGACTTGGTCTTCATCGTGCCCTGACACGAGACTATAACGATCACACATGGCATGTTATAATTTTATCATACGCGAGGGTCTTAGGTTGAGGCTAACTTATTCATGCGCATCTCAACATATTAATTTGCAGCTGTATTTGAGTTTATCATATTGCCGAGGCTGGATCGTGCATATATTCAAAGCGTCCCCCAAATATATACATTTTAAGCAAGCTTTGCGTTAGCGAAGTTGGACAAGCTACTTGTGATAGTTTCGAATGACTGATCATTTTACTAACCTGACTAAACAGAACTTTCGTTCGTTTTGTTATCGTTTATCTCGATCTTCGAGATGGGACGGTTCGTTTCTCAAGCGTTCTCGTCTTATGAAATCAATACGATTTCTTCTAGTGGAGTCGACCAAAATCCAAGTAACCAAGCATTGCACTATCATAAAGTACGTCTCCCAAGCACTGATTTAATTTATTATCCCAGCTTTACTTATGCTTCATCGATTTCTATCTTTCATTCCATCCGGGTCTGATATCAGTTGTCCTAGTACGCGCTCCCAGTTTACACGTCCTAACTCTAAGTCTTGTTGCCCCAGATCTATTGTTCATCCGAATGATACTCCAAAGTCGGTCATGCAGGTTCAATCACTCGGCACAGGGTCGTCTGCTTATCCCGGTCATAGTTACAAGTCAAGTCGTGGTTCATCGTGCAACCCGTTGTACGACGCTCGCCCCAATCCTATGGTCAAACCATGGTTCGTTCGTACATGGTATTATACCTAAGCTCACTTCACTCAGATTTCTAAAATCGAGTAATAATCATTTAATTCACATTAAGATATTCGTCGTACGGGATTCAAATTTGTTCAAATCACCAATTTGTATAGTCTATCTCCTCAAACTTGTTCAATATATGTAACGCCCCAGTCCCAAAATACGTAGGACTAGGAGGCGTATACATGCCAGCTACGTATCGAGAGGACTCCAGCCCAGCTCGAATATATATAAGTTGTTTGGTTTTCTAAATTAATCTGTCAATTCAACTAATATCCATCTCAATCCATTGAAGATAAAATATTGTATAAACCAAATATATTAATGATGGTCAGGCATTAACATACCGGTTCCTACAAGTAACAGAAAAAGATAATATGCAATAAAGTGAACCAGACTCTATTACAATTATCTTGAACAAGCTTCTGAAGAAGAAATAAGCTTGCGAAACTAGGCTATACAGTAGCATGATCGAAGTAAAATAAAATATAAAATAGGACGAATATGAAAAGATATGAACTAAACATATATACCTGAAATCCTGGAGAACAATAATCAATCCTCCAATGTGTTCTACCTCAATAGCTTCAGCTAATACCTGGAGAGATCACCAGGTCCTCAGGGGACTAGCAAGATACATAATATACAAGCCAAAATGTAGCAGAACAACATATGTAGATAAATAAAAAATAATCATGGAAAAGTCAACTGAGATACAACAGACTAAAACATCAAGATCTATGACACAAGGAACCTAAGACACTGGCATGCCATACTAGTCATGGCTAACTGGTCAAAGCTATAGACTGTAGTCAAGGCAAGCACTCCCAATCTATAGTGTCTCAATCGTAGTCAAGGCAAGCACTCCCAATCTATAGTTTCTCAATCGTAGTCAAGACAAGCACTCCCAATCGAGACGGTAGCCATTCCTAGTATCAAAGTCGAATAATACTATAGACCATAGTCAAGGTAAGCACTCAGAATCTATAGAATGTCAAAGTTAAGTCCTACTCAAGCCATGTCAAGTCAAGTCAAGTCAGGTCAAGTCATACTCAAGTCAAGGGAATCGTGGTGTAGGACTTGACGACTATATCAAGGAACACACATGAACTAAAGAAATATAAGAAATAGAAAAATCATAATAGAAAACAAGAACATGGAAGTAAACTGGGAAAATGTAAAAGTAGAACTATAAACAAGATGAGAAAAACTAGCATGGAGTAAATCAATTATGAATATGAGGAAAAGAACAACAAAGAGGTAATGAACATGCATATAAAATATACTGTACAAGCTAGCAAGGTATACTTGCCTGATCCTACGGTGTGAAGATAAAGGATCGCTCCCATGTCCACGCCTCCAGAATCCAACGCTCATTAATTAATTATTTAACTAGTTTAAGTAATTAATCATAAAACTTATAATATGTCTTAATTATCTAAATAAACAATTTAAAACACATTAACTATATTAAAATCTCTCATGGAACTATTTATATTAATACACAACACATACATGTTCCACGGGACATCGGAACCTAGTTTTAGGGTTTTCGACTTCCAAATTGTCAGTTATGCTCCTACTTCAATAGCAAACATAAAAATCATCTAAGAATTCATAAAAATAATATTTAAATTATTTTTATACATAATTCTCTGAATTTCCAAATTTAAAATTCTAAAATAATTATAAGGCTAGTTGACTTCTATGTTAGCTAGTCTACCCGAAACTTGCCTAGGACATCGTCAGTTATTGAATATAGATTAAATATACTAAATAATAATTTAAAATAGAATTAATATTAATTATTACTCAGAAATTACTAATGAATACAAGGGTTAACTTATTCTACAATTTTTGGATATTCTAGGTCAGCAGATTACCGAAAAAACTAGTTTCGACCCCTATTTTTTTCGACTAGATTTGAGTTGATAAAATCATGGAAAAAATACTTAAAAATCATATTTTCTATATATTAACCTACATAAAATTCATTTTTGAAAATTTTCATCAATTTCTTATAGATCCTTCACAACGGGACTAAAATCGATCCTACAGTAATATGAATTTCACAATCATTAAACATGAAACTTTTAGAGATGAAAATACATAAAAAAATATATAAAAATCTAATTTTTACTGATTTAATCTCAGGTTTCCTACAGAATTTATAACATGGATTTGAGATAGAAAAAGTTAGAGTTTTTACCGAAATCCTTAATAATATGAGTTGTTGGTGCTCCTCTTGTCCAAGAACCCAACTTTTTTTGCTTTGCTTGCTTGCTATCCTCTTCTTGATGGATTGAAGAAGATGGAAATGGTGATTTTATGGGTTTGATGGTGAAGGTGGATTTTTTGAAGGTTTAATGGTGTTTGGGTGAAGAGATGGTGTAAAGGAGAGACTTTGAGTGGGATGAGATGATTTGTAGGTGTTGTAGAGGGAGAGGATGATGAAGGAGAGGGGAGCTGTTGCTATTTTCGAAATTAATTTGAAAGGGCTGCTTTTGGGTGATAAATGAGAGTTTTTGGTGTTAGGATTAGGGTTTTGATGAGGATTGATATATATATATGGGCCTATGGGTTAGATTTACGTATATAGAAGGGTGTTTCCATGTATGGCATGGACAACCAATATAGGGGCCAATTTTTGGACGAAAATTGCGTGGGGCTACTATTGGTCGGCCTTGGTTAGGTGGTTAGGTTAGTTAGTGGGTTTGTTGGATAGTTAGTTAGTTAGGCTAAGGACTTAAATAGATATATCCATATATAGAACCTTCTATCCTTTGAGCCAAAATAATTCCAAAAATCTGAATATATATCTTTATTAATGTATTTTAATGGCCAACATGCCTACATAGGTTTGGATTTGACTTGGAAGAAGTTCGAAAAGGTTTGATGCAACTAGGAGTGCAACTCGGGCGGGTTGGGTCGGGCTTGAGGTCAACCCGAGCCCAACTCGAGGAATCATAAGCCTCGCCCGAGCCCAAGTGCGACCCGACCTCGGTTTCAACATATGAAGCCCAAGACCAAGTCCGGAGGATCGGGTTGGGCTCGGGTTTGATCGGCTTCATCGGGCTATAATATAATATTTAAAATAATTCAAACAAAAGTAATATTAAACACATAATCAAGTAGCAATCAAGTCTTGATTATTACAAAATACAAACTAAAATAAGATTTAGGACAAGGATTTGAAGAGTTTGGGTGAAATTTTTTAAGATTTAAACTTTTTATTTAGGAAGTGTATATATATATATATATATATATATATATATATATATATATATATATATAAGTCGGGTTCAGGTTATTCGGGTAGTCCAACACATGAACCCGAACCCAACCCGATTTTGATCGGGTTCAAATATTTTAACCAAAGTCTGAGCCCGAAATCGAGAATCTTCAACCATAATCCAAACCCATTAACGGGTTTACCCGATCGGGCTCGGGCTTAGCCCACCCAAGTTGCACCCCTAGGTGCAACCGGGTCTCCTAAAAAGTCATAAAGGCTTATATAAACTAATTAATTAAATAAAAATATGTCTTCTGCCACAATTTAAATTTTTAACATGCAAGAGGTTAAAATATGACTATGACATCTCTAACATGGCTAGTATGCTAGTCAAAGCACCCGACTACACTAAGCATGTCATATTTTTTAGTCAACTTGCACATTCAAACTCAATCATGACTATAGTGTAGCTCCCCTCCCCAAAAATTTTGGTAATATTTTTTTATTTTTAATTATTTTATTTGAATGGTGATTTTTACATTTTTGTAAACTATTATTTAGTTAATTATTATGGTAGATGACTTTAGTCATGGTTAGGAATTGGAGTACATGGCGACTAGGAATAGTGGCACAGATAGTGCAGTAGCATGCCTTGACTAGTGTATTAGCAATATCAATGAAGAACCAGCCATAAGTGTGTCCTAACTAGGAAAACCAGGCCAAGTTGTGACATGACCATTATAAATAGTTTAATTATTTATCGTTAAGATTTATTGACTTTTCGGGAACCCGGTTGTACCGAATTAGTCCGGACTAGACCCAAACTAGGGCCAAGCCCATGTAGATAGGTAGTACATCCAAAAATGTCCCTATAGATAGTTATGGGTGTAATTTAATTAGTGTGTTTATTTTAGTGGATAAACAAGTAATTTTGTACAAATGAGTGTTATAGATATAATATATATATTGGTATAAAATTGATAATTTGTTTTCGAGTATATAATAACATTTTTTATAACATTTTCTTAGAAAATGTCATTGTAGATTTTTGGAAATTTGTAGGCTATATATAAACTTACATGTGTATATGTGTATACATAGTACATAGTATTAAGTTATACATATATCAATGGAGTTCTATTTATATAAATATTGGTGAATGGATTAATATGGGCAGTACAACCATTGACTATAGATAATTCCTTCAAATTTTTCTTATATAAAATTCCCATTGTTTATCTAAAATCGTGTGTGTGCATATGTATATATATGTAGGCTAGTCTACAAAGGTATATATACAAAGAAAAAACAAAGAAAAACAAAGAAAAACAGATAAAAACCAAAACCCTCTCCAGCGGGCCGAGCGCAGGCCGAACCAACAAGCCCATCCCAGGCCAGCCCACCCTTTGTTCGGTTCACAGAACCGACCTTTATAAATATACATAT
>JANAVB010025800.1:16682697-16692697 GCA_029216955.1 Iris pallida
TGAGGATGTCTACCCACCTTTGGTCACACTACCCCATCAAACACATGACATCCTAAAGTTTTATAACCCTTGCACACTAATTAGAAAAATCTATACCACTAGATATTTATTGCATATGCATCTCTAATTCCCTCTTATCTATCAAACAATCAAATACAATACACAAAATAATTAACACTATAACTTAAGAATTTTTGATAAGTTTTATAGAGCACGATCATTCGCCACTCCAAATATGGAGAGACGAGAAGCAATAGTATGAGAAAGCAAATGATGAATAGTCGAGTGCAAATACGAAGTTCAAGGATGATAGAAAAATTTCTAAATGATTTGTCAAGGCAGTTATGGATTGAGATTCCTAAGGGTTTAACCATATTCGCAGGCCCACTCGGTACAGTAACGTAACTGAAACGGCTAACTCGACCTGCATGGGCCACCAAAAAAAGGTAACGCCCCAGTCCTAAAATACGTAGGACTAGGAGACATATACATGCCAGATACGTATCGAGAGGACTCCATCCCAGCTCGAATACATGTAAGTTTTCTGGTTTTCTAAATCAATCTATCAATTCAAGTAATATATATCTCAATCCACTTAAGATAAACTCTTCTATAAACCAAATATATCTCAATACAAAATAAAATGGACCAGACTATATTACAATTATCTTGAACAAGCTTCTAAAGAAGAAATAAGCTTATAAAACTAGGCTATACAACAACATGATCGAAGTAAAATAAAATATAAAATAGGACGAATATGAAAAGATATGAACTAAACATATATACCTGAAATCCCGGAGAACAATAATCAATCCTCCAATGCGTTCTACCTCGACAGCTTCAACTAATACCTAGAGAGATCACCAGGTTCTCAGGGGACTAGCAAGATACATAATATACAAGCCAAAATATAGCAGTACAAATATGCAGAGAAATAAGAAATAACCAAAGAAAAGTCAAATAAGATAGAACAGACTAAGGCACCAAGATCTAAGATACAAGGAACCTAAGACACTGGCATGCCATACTAGTCATGGCTAACAGGTCAAAGCTATAGACTGTAGTCAAGGCAAGCACTCCCAATCTATAGTATCTCAATCGTAGTCAAGGCAAGCACTCCCAATCGAGACGGTAGCCATTCCTAGTATCAACGTTGAATAATCCTATAGACCATAGTCGAGGTAAGCACTCAAAATCTATAGAATATCAAAGTCAAGTCCTACTCAAGTCATGTCAAGTCAAGTCAAGTCAGGTCAAGTCATACTCAAGTCAAAGGAATCGTGGTGTAGGACTTGACGACTATATAAAGGAACACACATGAACTAAAGAAATATAAGAAATAGGAAACTCATAACAGAAAACAAGAACGTGGAAGTAAAATGGGAATATGTAAAAGTAGAACTATAAACAGGATGAGTGAAACTAGCATGGAGTAAAGCAATCAAGAATATGAGGAAAAGAACAACAAAGAGGTATGAACATGCATATAAAATATACTGTACAAGTTGGTAAGGTAAACTTGCCTGATCCCGCGGTGTGAAGATGAATGATCGCTTCCATGTCCACGTCTCTGGAATCCAACGCTCCTTAAATAATTATTTAACTAGTTAAATAATTAATCATAAAACTTATAATATGACTTAATTAGCTAAATTAATATTTTAAACCAAATTAACCATATTAAAATCTCTCTTGGAATTATTTATATTCATACACAACACACACATGTTCCACGGGACATCGGAACCTAGTTTTAGGGTTTTTGATTTCCAAATTGTCGGTTATGCTCGTACTTCAATAGCACACATAAAAATTATCTAAAAATTCATAAAATAATATTTAAATTATTTTTATACATAATTAACTCTAAATTTCTAGATTTAAAATTCTTAAGTAATTATATGGCTAGTTGACTTCTATGTCAGCTAGTCTACCCGAAACTTGTCCGGGACATCGTCAATTATTCAATATGGCTTAAATATACTAAATAATAATTTAAAATAGAAGTAATATTAATTATTACTCAGAAATTACTCATGAATACAAGCGTTAACTTATTCTACAATTTTTGAATATTCTAGGTCAGTAGATTACTCGAAAAAATTAGTTTTGACCTCTATTTTTTCGACCAGATTTGAGTTGATAAAATCATAGAAAAATAAATAAAATTTATATTTTCTATATATGAACCTACATAAAATTCATTTTCAAAAAATTTCATCAATTTCTTATAGATCCTTCACAACGGGGCTAAAATCGATCCTACAGTAACATGAATTTCACAACCGTTAAACATGAAACTTTTAGAGATGAAAATACATAACAAAAGATATAAAAATCTAATTTTTACTGAGTTAATCTCAGGTTTTCTACAAAATTTATAACATGGATTTGAGATGAAAAAAGTTAGAGCTTTTACCGAAATCCGTAACAATATGAGTTGTTGGTGCTCCTCTTTATTCGAGAACCCAACTTTCTTTGCTTTGCTTGCTTGATATCCTATTCTTGATGGATTGAAGAAGATGGCAATGGTGGTTTGATGGGTTTGTTGGTGAAGGTGGAGTCTTTTTGAAGATTTAATGGTGTTTGGGTGAAGAGATGGTGTAAAGGAGAGAATTTGAGTGGGATAAGATGATTTGTAGGTGTTGTAGAGGAAGAGGATGATGAAGGAGAGTGGAGAGGTTTCTATTTTCGAAATTAATGGAGAAGGGGCTGCTCTTGGGTGATAAAAGAGAGTTTTTGGTGTTAGGATTAGGGCTTTGATGAGGATTGATATATATATGGGCCTATGGGTTGGATTTACATATGTAGAAGGGTGTTTCCATGCATGGCATGGCCGGCCAATATAGGGGCTGATTTTTGGACAAAAATTGCATGGGGCTACTCTTGGTCGGCCTTGGTTAGGTGGTTAGGTTAGTTAGTGGGTTTGTTGGATAGTTAGTTAGTTAGACTAAAGACTTAAATATATATCCATATATAGAACCTTCTATCCTTTGAGCCAAAATAATTCCAAAAATCTGAATATATATAATATGTATATATATTTATTAATGTATTTTAATGTCCAACATGCCTACATAGGTTTGGATTTGGCTTGGAAGAAGTTCGGGAAGGTTTGGTGCAACCGGATCTCCTAAAAAGTCATAAAGGCTTATATAAAATAATTAATTAAATAAAAATATGACTTGTGCCATAATTTAAATTTTTAACATGCAAGAGGCTAAAATATGACTATGACATCTTTAACATGGCTAGTATGCTAGTCAAAGCACCGACTACACTAGGCATGCCATACTTTCTAGTCAACTTGCACATTCAAACTCGATCATGACTATAGTCCTTTTTATATAATAAAAATAGGATAAAAATTAATTAGAAATAAATAAAAATCCAAAATTATATATTTAACCAAATTAAATATTCCTTTAATTTTGAGGGGTTTTATAATTATAATTATAATCGTATATATATACAAAATTGTATTTAAAGCTATTGGCCCAAAATAAATTCAAAATAACTCTACTGGATCATGGCTACCTAACATGGCTCTGCCAAGTGGGGTTGGCTAGGTTAGGGTCCAAATATATTTTCTAGTCAAACCAAACTCGAAAAGTTAAACAATGAGTCTCTTGTGCATTCATAAATAAATAGCACATGGGAACTCGATCGAGTGGTACACCCTTGGCATGTATGTCATAGGCTCAAAATAGATCAAAACCATATGTTGGGTCAAATAGTTTTGATCGATGTCGAGTTCCCAACTCACATTGAAAGTCGGGTCTAGAATTACGATAAATCGTCAAATAGACTAAACTTGATCCGAAGTTGCGCGAAGTCAAAAAAATGCTATGGGACAAGTTTGGATGGGACATAATATATCAAGTTGAAGGTGGGTTTCTCTAATTCAAAACTTATAAAGAAAGTTTGGTAAGATTGGGACTTCTTGTGCTCCAAAAATTAAACCTACGAAAAAGTGCATCTATAGTCATAATTAAAAATAAAAATCTAATTCAATAAATGGAAATCATATAAAATAAATTAAAATAATTTCTAAAATCAGGGTTTTTACAATCTACCCACCTTAAAAGAATTTTGTACTCGAAATTAAAATAAGGCTCACTAACAAAGAATTGAGCTAGTGTAACTAGGAATAGTTCAAGGGGTACGCTAGGTCACTACGGTGTCTTCTAACAACTCAAGTAATAATCAATCCTAAATAATTTGGTTTTGTAAATATTGCTATCGTAAAACTATAGATGGTTGTCTCTAGTCGCTCTTCTTGGTACTAGCGATCTTGCAATGATCGTATTAAAGGCTTGTCCTCCTAACCATATTATTATAATAGCTATATTAGTCTTATTTCACCTGACCAAGCTATATGATACATATCAATCTTTCTAATCCTAACTTTACAACTGATAGGATATAATATTAAATGGGTTGGGTTAGACTATATCTAGTTTCTTCTTGTAGAGGGCCAATCATTACACTAAATCTATAACTCTTTTCTTTATCGAGTGACTACCATAAGGATGCAACCTAGTATGATCATATATTTATTGTTGTACTGAGGACGTCTACCCACCTTTGGTCATACTACCCCATCAAACACATGATGTCCTAAAGTTTTATAACCCTTACACACTAATTGGAAAAATCTATACCACTAGAAATTTATGGCATATGCATCTCTAATTCCCTCATATCTATTAAACAATCAAATACAATAAACAAAATAATTAACACTATAACTTAAGAATTTTTGATAAATTTTATAGAGCACGATCATTCACCACTCATAAATAGGGATAGACGAGAAACAATAGTATGAGAAAGCAAATGATGAATAGTTGAGAGCAAATACGAAGTTCAAGGATGATAGAGAAATTTCTAAATGATTTTTCAAGACAGTTGTGGATTAAGATTCCTAAGGTTTTAACCATATTCGCAGGCCCGCTCGGTACAGTAACGTAACCGAAATGGCTAACTCGACCTGCATGGGCCACCAAAAAAAATAAGTAACGTCCAGTCCCAAAATACGTAGGACTAGGAGACGTACACATGCCAGCTACATATCGAGAGGACTCCAGCCCAGCTCGAATACATATAAGTTGTCTGGTTTTCTAAATCAATCTATCAATTCAACTAATATCTATCTTAATCCACTTAAGATAAACTCTTCTATAAACCAAATATATTAATGCTGATCAAGCATCAACATACCGGTTCCTACAAGTAACAGAAAAAGACAATACATAATAAAGTGGACTCGACTCTATTACAATTATCTTGAATAAGCTTCTGAAGAAGAAATAAGCTTGCAAAACTAGGCTATACAGCTGCATGATCGAAGTAAAATAAAATATAAAATAGGACGAATATAAAAAGATATGAACTAAACATATATACCTGAAATCCCGGAGAATAATAATCAATCCTCCAATGCATTCTACCTCGATAGCTTCAACTAATACCTGGAGAGATCACCAGGTCCTCAGGGGACTAACAAGATACATAATATATAAGCCAAAATGTAGCAGTACAAATATGCAGAGAAATAAGAAATACTTAAGGAAAAGTCAAATGAGACACAACGGACTAAGACACGAAGATCTAAGACACAAGGAACCTAAGACACTGGCATGCCATACTAGTCGTGGCTAACAGGTCAAAGCTATAGATTGTAGTCAAGGCAAGCACTCCCAATCTGTAGTGTCAAAATCGTAGTAAAGGTAAGCACTCCCAATCGAGACGGTAGCCATTTCCAGTATCAAAGTAGAATAATCCTATAGACCATAGTCAAGGTTGGCACTCACAATCTATAGAATGTCAAAGTCAAGTCCTACTCAAGTCATGTCAAGTCAAGTCAAGTTAGGTCAAGTCATACTCAAGTCAAGGGGAAAGTATTGTAGGACTTGACTATATAAAGGAACACACATGAACTAAAGAAATATAAGAAATAGGAAACTCATAACAGAAAACAAGAACTTGGAAGTAAACTGGGAATATGTAAAAGTAGAACTATAAACAGGATGAGTGAAACTAGCATGGAGTAAAAAGCAATCATGAATATGAGGAAAAGAACAACAAAGAGGTAATGAACATGCATATAAAATATACTGTACAAGGTGGCAAGGTACACTTGCCTGATCCCGCGGTGTGAAGATGAAGGATCGCTTCCATGTCCACACCTCCGGATTCCAACGCTCCTTAAATAATTATTTAACTAGTTTAAGTAATTAATCATAAAACTTATAATATGACTTAATTAGCTAAATTAATATTTTAGACCACATTAACTATATTATAATATCTCGTGGAACTATTTATATTCATACACAACACACATATGTTTCACGGGACATCGGAACATAGTTTTAGGGTTTTCGACTTCCAAATTGTCGGTTATGCTTCTACTTCAATAGAACACATAAAAATCATCTAAAAATTCATAAAAATAATATTTAAATTATTTTTATACATAATTAACTCTGAATTTCCAGATTTAAAATTCTAAAGTAATTATATGGCTAGTTGACTTCTATGTTAGCTAGTCTACCCGAAACTTGCCCGGGACATCGTCAATTATTCAATATGGCTTAAATATACTAAATAATAATTTAAAATAGAATTAATATTAATTATTACTCAGAAATTACTAATAAATACATGGTTTAACTTCTTCTACAATTTTTGGATATTTTAGGTTAGCAGATTACCCGAAAAAACTAGTTTCGACCCCTTTTTTTTTCAACCAGATTTGAGTTGATAAAATCATGAAAAAATACTTAAAAAATCATGTTTTCTATATATTAACCTACATAAAATTCAGTTTCAAAATTTTTCATCAATTTCTTATAGATCCTTCACAACGGGGCTAAAATCGATCCTACAGTAGCATGAATTTCACAACCATTAAACATGAAACTTTTAGAGATGAAAATACATAACAAAAGATATAAAAATATAATTTTTACTGATTTAATCTCATGTTTCCTACAGAATTTATAACATGGATTTGAGATGGAAAAAGTTAGAGCTTTTACTGAAATCCTTAACAATATGAGTTGTTGGTGCTCCTCATTGTCCAAGAACCCAACTTTTTTTGTTTTGCTTGCTTGCTATTCTCTTTTGATGGATTGAAGAAGATGGCAATAGTGGTTTGATGGATTTGATGGTAAAGGTGGAGTCTTTTTGAAGGTTTAATGATGTTTGGGTGAAGAGATGGTGTAAATGAGAGACTTTGAGTGGGATAAATGATTTGTAGGTGTTGTAGAGGGAGAGGATGATGAAGGAGAGGGGAGATGTTGCTATTTTTTGAAACTAATGGAGAAGGGGCTGCTCTTAGGTGATAAATGAGAGTTTTGGTGTTAGGATTAGGGTTTTGATGAGGATTGATATATATATGGGCCTATGGGTTGGATTTACATATATAGAAGGGTTTTTCCATGCATGGCATGGCCGGCCAATATAGGAGCTGATTTTGGGATGAAAATTGCGTTGGGCTACTCTTGGTCGGCCTTGGTTAGGTTAGTTATTGGGTTTGTTGGATAGTTAGTTAGTTAGGCTAAGAACTTAAATAAATATATCCATATATAGAACATTCTATCCTTTGAGCCAAAATAATTCCAAAAATCTGAATGTATATAAAATATATATATTTATTAATGTATTTTAATGTCCAACATGTCTACATAGGTTTGGATTTGGCTTGGAAGAAGTTCGGAAAGGTTTGGTGCAACCGGGTCTCTTAAAAAAATTATAAAGGCTTATATAAACTAATTAATTAAATAAAAATATGACTTTTGCCCCAATTTGAATTTTTAACATGCAAGAGGCTAAAATATGACTATGACATCTCTAACATGGAAGTCAAAGCATCCGACTACACTAGGCATGCCATACTTTCTAGTCAACTTGCATATTCAAACTCAATCATGACTATAGCCCTTTTTATATAATAAAAATAGGATAGAAATTAATTAGAAATGAATAAAAATCCAAAATTATATATTTAACCAAATTAAATATTCTTTTAATTTTGAGGGGTTTTACACACACACACACACACACACACACACACACACACACACACACACACACACACACACACACACACACACACACACACACACACACACATATATATATATATATATATATATACAAAATTGTATTTAAAACTATTTGCCCAAAATAAATTCAAAATAACTCTACTGGATCATGGCTACCTAACATAGCTCTAGCAAGTGGGGTTGGTTAGGTTAGGGTCCAAATATATTTTCTAGTCAAACTCGAAAAGTTAAACAATGAGTCTCTTGTGCCATTCATAAATAAATAGCACATAGAAACCCGATCGAGTGGCACACCCTTGGAATGTATGTCGTAGGCTCAAAATGGATCAAAACCATATATTGGGTCAAATAGTTTTGATCGATGTCGAGTTCCCAACTCACCGAAAGTCAGGTCTAAAATTACGGTAAATAGTCAAATAGCCTAAACTTTATCCGAAGTTGCGCGAAGTCAAAGGAATGCTATGGGACAAGTTTGGATGGGATATAATATATCAAGTTGAAGGTGGGCTTGTCTAATTCAAAACTTATAAAGGAAGTTTGGAAAGATTGACAATTCTTGTGCTCCAAAAATTGAACCACAAAAAAGTGCATCTATCCTCATAGTTAAAAATAAAAATCTAATTCAATAAATGGAAATCATATAAAATAAAATAAAAAATAATTCCCAAAAGCAAGGTCTTTACAATATAGTTTACCTATCCATCATATCCAATTCATGTATTCGATCACAAGGTCATCTAGCACAACAATATGTCACGATCCAATCTCACGCAAGTCAATTATCCATGTTAGAATTGAATCACCATGCCACGTTCCCGTAGGATAGTCATCATCATTGGAGCATAACTCTTGCTTTGGGTCTAGACTAATTCATCCTCGCTATGCGGATTGGATCCACTCAATCCTCAAACTTATTTAATCATCAATCACAAGTCTGAACCTTCCTCGAATTAACCTTCGCATCAAACCACAAGTCAAAGCAATCAAATTGCCATGCCCAGATCTCCTGCAAGTTCGATCATTCCCGTTGGACATGAATCACCATGCCAACGCTCATGCGGAGTGATCGCCTTAATCCGACGTGATGCATGTATGAGGCTGGAGTTGCGCTCACACAAGACAAGAATGTCAACGTTGTGGTTATCGTCGAAGCAATCCAAACATTTTTGTTTTTTATCCAAGTTAAAATCTTAATAGTCTACTCGTCATTCGTTCAACCAAAAATCCTTAAGCCAAGGTCTAACTTTTCTTGACGCATTTCAACATTCCAATTATAATATTTGTCAAAATAATAACATTTTATACGATCATTATCTTCGAATTAGAGTACCCTCGAGTTACCGCACATCAATCTTTGATAAGCCTCAATACCATCGACGATGTACATAACCTGGCGATCTTCCTCTGCAATGAACTCCTAGTCGTACAATTGATGCTATTGTTCGAATTAGATATACCACAATCTTCTCAATCAAAACATTTATTTTGTTTCATCGTTCCGAATCCTAATTCAATATCGTTTTCCAAATCCGTGTTACCCATTTATAAGTCGTCCGAACGACATCTCGTTCGAGATCTTCAAATCATGACAAACTAAGCACTACACATTTTAAGGCTTTATGCGATTACTTGCTTCGCCGATATACTTGTTGTTACTCCTAAATCCTCAATTTCGCTCGAACAATTTCCAAGACGATCCATACACCACTCAAGATTCGGGTCATCCAATTTATTCTTCAATCAAGTTCACGCCATTCACTAATACATTTCTCAAGATCGTGCCTCAAAACTCTAGCGTTATCGCTTGTGTCGCCTCGATAGTCTGAGTCTCGTATACCTCTATCGATAGTCCATCAAGTAAATCATATTTATGATTCATACGTCTCGATGTAATTAGTCGTTCAAACTATTCCTCAAATTCT
>JANAVB010025800.1:16697697-16800197 GCA_029216955.1 Iris pallida
TAGTCTGATATCGAACATGGTGGAGTAACTTCAGAAAGAAACATATGGTATATTGCATATACCATTCATAAATTAGCTGGACTCATTTATGTTATATATCAATGCCTAATGGAATTAGAAGATGAAATATGAAGAAAACAGAGAGGCATGTTGGGAGAGGGATCTGAATGGTGAACAAGGATGGGGTTGAAAGCAACATAAACAAAAATCAAAGGTGAAGGTTGACTGGTCTATCCGGAATAGAAGAAACACAAGGATTTTGTCCCCTTGCATGTTTCTAATATAAAAACAAGATATTAGCTCAGGAAACTAATGCACAAAGTAGTAGATTAACATGGACAAGTGATACTCTAAGCTAACCTGAGGGGTATCTTCTGTTATAGGCATTTTCTCAGGTTCACCATATGTGGCACATATACTAGAATAGATTAGGGTTTTGACACCATGAGCTGCCATAGCCTCCAGAACGACCAAAGTATTTGCAGTGATATTGTGATAGTACCGGTTCAAGAGTCGAGTGCTTATTTAAGAGAATAAAGGTGTGGATACAATGATCATTTGATACAGTATTTCAGCTAGTGATTGCATTATTGGAAAAACAGTAATCGTGGTTCAACATATTATATTTAGTAAAAAATAATTATATATAATTGTTATTGTAGATTAAATATCAAGTATCAATACCTACATAGCCATCAAGCTTGAATAGGACCTGTGTGATACAATGATCAGCTATCAAGCTTTTAACTTATTTCTAAGAAACAATATCTATATAGTCAATTGGAACTTCTTCATCCTCTATATAGCCATATTACAATATCGATATAAAACTTGAAAAATTCTGGCAACTTCTTCAACATCTACATAAAAGTTACATTAGCATGAGAAATTACATGTTTTTTTGTAATTTTGTGCCTGTGCACTAAAAATGCCAGGAACAACAAGGGGCCTAGAGGAAAATTTAAGTGAAGGCATATGGGAGCGTATAAACTGGGAGAACTAAACAGCTCCAGACACAAGAAGCCATACTACATCTATTTTAATGTATATTATGGAGGTTAGGTTCATATCAACAGCATCTCCCTATCAGAACTATCATTTAGCCACCAAGTTAAAAATGCCTAATTAGTTAACAATGAATTTGAACACTTGGATTGAATACTCTAAAGCGTTTGTCCCCACACAAGAACAAAGTTGTATAATTAATGTAATTTATAGGTGGCAGTAAATAGATACCTAAGGGAAGTTAATTAGGCCCAACACAAGTAGTAGTATCTACAATATAGGCCGGTGTCGATCAACTGCAAGCCACCTGCAGGGAGAAGGAAACATTAGCTGCTATGGTAGAAAAGAATGTTTTTCTAATCAAATTTGTCTGCACAATATTATCACAAAACAAAGACTCGTATATCATAGGAAAAGAAGAATATTATCACTACCCTTGAGAATTTCCAGTGACATAAGGGCAATGTACTCTAAATCGATCTAGAGTTGTATATCATACACAAATTTGAAGAAAACATTAGCATTTCAATATGTAATGCTTGTTCGAGTTTGTCATGAGAGGAATCTATCAGACTCTGAAGAAAACATTAGCACTTCAATGTGTGCAAAATATTATATATTTAATTGGTTTTCTTAACAGCAGCACTAATAATCTCTAGTAATACCATGTAGGAAAAAAAATCATGTGCACAAAGTTATGTAGACATGTTAGAGATGAGGGACATGAAGAATAATCTTTTTTTTCTTTATTATTTGTGAATGAACTATGAAAGAAAACACGTATAGAGAAAAAAAAGTGTGTCAGCATACTAATTCTTTATCATAAAATTAAATATCAATGAGACACAGACACTTTCCACGAACTTCAATATGCAACAAAGTTGTGTGTTGATTGGTTATTGTTGAATGGATTTGTATTTCTTGTGTTTGGTACTTTCTTCACACTATTAATTATCTTGACAGTTTCTTTGTGTTCCTTGTCATATGGCCTCTCACATATTGGTTTCATAAAAACCCTTAAAGGCTTGTGTCATTTTGAAGAATAGGAACGGTAACCAGTAACCAATTGGCAAGCTTTCAATAATAACATAATAATGGCACAACACACATTTGTGCTTAGTTTCTAGATCCTGCAGTTGCACTGTTTGTTGCTGAAAGTATAATATAGAAATTGGTGTTTCTTGTTTCTACTTTCTAGCTACTTGCTTTGTGTGGTAAAGTCATTGCTAGGGATAAATGTAATAACAATGTACTGTTGAAGTGGTATTTTAGTCATTAAACTCAGTCTTTTTTGCTCCAAGACATTTTGCAAATTGATAATTTGTCACATTCCAAATTACTGTTGAAGTAGTATTTTAGTTCTGGAAATTTCTGTTACAGTATTGTCTGGTTAACTTTGCTTAATTTCTAAGTACTGCATCTTATTTTCTGTTCAAATAATTTCAAAGATGATGGAGGAAATTTTCCTTCACCTCTCTGGGCCAAATTTATGCTGTTTCAGTAAATTAGAGTCTGGTCATTATTCATACAGATCACTGATGACTGTTATCAGCAGGTTACAGAGAAAGGGGTGCAACTTAATTGTTGATCTTACCAATCCCTTATACACCACATAAGGGAACATTGCATAGACATTTCATAACAATATTAAGAGTCCGATTCATATGTGAGCCTAGCTACAAGAATGACCCCAAAACTACTAACAAAAGAAATTCAAGGATACCAATAATTTAGACTAAGACGGCTATACAGCTTGTTAAATATCTTTCTCAATCTGAACATGCTTAACTTCATGAACAAAGAACATCAAATATGGACAAAAATCTATTCAAATAAAGTGGTGACTAACACAACATAAATTATAAAAGGTACATAAATAAATAATTAGCATCACCACCTTGGCGTTTCCTACGGCTTAAAGCAACAAATTAGACCTTCTCATCCTCAAAACCACGTAATGGTTCACCCTTTAACAGCTGAAATCATTACAAATTAAGAGATAAGCCAAACCATATCCAAAATGAAAAATAGCATCCCTTGGAAATAAAAAAAAATGAAGGTATACTAAAGAATTCATCTTAAAAATTTAAAACACAAATGTATGAGATGACGATGCATAAAAAAGAGTTACTTCTCACAAAAATAAATGGTGAACATGTCGAGCAATTAAGAGAAACCTGATTGCCAGTACAAATTGTTGAGCAGTAACATGGTAATTCCTGGCGAATTTGTACATATGGCATATCAAATTAGAGAGATCTAGAGTAGACTATTAAACGAACATTCAAGCAAGACGCTATAAATGCTAAATTATCTCGCACCTATGTCCATATGCTCTATAGGAGCAAGGGCTACATGGTGCCACCCTGGTGGTAACCACGGACCTTGGCTACTTCCATACTTTAAGAAGACAAGAGAATTTTGACTACAGACATCTTAGAAATAAAGAGAGTATACCTGTCAGGTATAGGCTGACCACCTTGAAGCATGTCAGATGAACTGCTAGTAGAGCCACCCTATTCAGGTGTGATACAAAAACAGCTTCAGTATATGATGGAAAGTAAAACTTCCATCTTTATTAAATAACAAACTAAAGAAACTCACTCTTTTCAAATCAAGGTGAGGTCCAGGCAATAGCTTTAATATTTCTTCTATAGAACGCCTGCAATGGCAAGTCTAAAAGATTTTCAAACTTGGGAGTTTCAACAAAGACGACTAATCAAAAGAACAAGGAAAAACAGTTACAACAAAATCAAGTATTTGCATGGAATCGTCAAAACTAAAGCATAAGGCCCAGCAAAGGAGCCTGGAGGATGCTTTGAGAAAGCTTTTGAGAACAAGCTTGCACTGCAGCACCTTTTTTATAGAGCATAATTTAATAACTGAAGGAACAAATATTATTACTAAAGGATGTCTCAGTTTTGAGAACTTACAGAACTAGACATTATAAAGCAGTCAAATGAACATAATAGAATATTATAGATTAACTTTCCTGAGATAAGAATTATTAAGTTGTGTACTACCAAAAAGTTGATGTGATGAAAGTCACAGATAGTATGCAGAATCTACAAAGATGTCTGTTATGCTATGTATAATTTGTGTGTCAAGTGAACATAATGGAAGATATGCATCTTTGGATATAAAAAAAATTAAGCTGTACTACTTAACAATAGCTCCACAGCAGAAGTGCATTTCTTTTAGTAATCACCAGTGACCCCCAACCTTCAATTGGTGTGCAGTATTTTTTGGTCCAACCGCAGCTAAAAGCCAATGCAGCACAAGAACTTAAAATCATGCATACCATGAAAAAGTAATATGATTAAACCTGCTGCTGATTGATGAAAATAAAAACAATATTAAGCACCTAGAAAGGCAATTGCTTCCGAAGGTCGCCCAATATTGCACCCAAAAAAAACTGAAATGTCTCACTTGCAATAAACAAGATCAGTGACTAGAAAGTTAAAAGGTGTTCTACGGTATGTTTGATAGTTCTTAGCCTAAAGATAAGAACATAAAAGATGGATATAGAAGCAACTCGGTTCAGACTAGCTGGCCTGGCCTGAAGGTAGGTTGGTCATGTTTGATACCAGAAAATACTATTCTACCTGTAAAAGAAACTATTGACAATGATGGTTCATTAGCCATTCCGACAGAACAAAGATTTGTTGAACTGAAACTTCTCCCAGATTCAGATGTCGAGAATATTCCAAGTTACTGCGATGTTGTCCGAGCACGGGGCCTCACCGGGGTCTTTGAAGGGCTTACCCTGATAAAAACCATTGAGAATCAATGTCAGGACAGAAAATCATGACTAGGCAAGTCTTCCGAACTTTATTAAGGACTATGAAGTGAATAGTCCGGGCATCTTACCTTACAGGAAGGGCTCTTAAAAGCATGCCACTACAGTTCAGAGCTAAAAGGGCACTTTCTGCCTGCACAAGTACAAAAATATAACAAGAATAAGGAGGCCATCATGTCAGCTTTGAAGATAGTGAGATCAATCCATTATGATAGATATTTTTATTTACATTCCTTAAAATGGTTCAAGATCAATGCACCTAAGCACATAATGATGTTGATGACACTCAAAGGAACTTCTTGTTAAAAGTAAGAATGGATGATTCTTCATGGAATGATCCCCCAAGAGGAGAATATGCTATTTCCGTAACAAGTAAAAATCAAAGTACTGGCAAGGATACATACTGAATGTCAACAACCACAAGTTCACCTAATCAAGAGATCAGAAAACATGAAAACTTATGTTTCTTTGAAATTAGTCTGAATTTTGTTCCTACGAAATCTGGTGGAGTTAACCAACAAAAGGATATTAGATTATGATATACACGGACTCCCAGTCACTAAAATTTACTAATAATTCAAGCACAAAGAGACATAAGTAGGCACAAATCAAGCTCACGGCAATTTCTCTAATATCTTGTTCATAAGAGAACAATCCTAATGCAATATGATAATATTTTGAATCTGGAATTAGTGTCTAGCTAAGAAGCTCAGACACTCCAAGAAAATAGGTTTTGTCGTGTCAAACACGTATCAGACACATTCGGGACACTCCAAAATACACTAAAACACACCAAAATAGGTGTCGTATCAGTGTTGCTGTGTCTTTAAATGTCGTATCGTATCCGTCAGTGAAAATAGGTGTCAAGGGGTATAGAGAGATGCATGTTATCCGATCCGATCCAGCTCCACATCCATATTTCAACAAAAATGGGTATGTGCTATCATTCCATTCAAAAATTGGATAAAGACTGACATTATCATGTATTCTAATTACCTGAATGAAACCAAATAATATAGGAAGGATTACTCACTACTTACCATTAATTAGCTACCTATCAAAATTTTCCATCTTAATTAATAATATAAACTAACCATGTCCATATTCCATCAGAATTTGAATCTGATTTAACCAAATATGGATAGTGCTAGTGTTCACTAGTGAGTATTTGTATCTACGATTCTGCAGATCAACAATGACAATGCAGATATTGATGTGGTAATAGCTATATCCTTTCTATATGCACTATGTTTTACACTCCTACATGGGACACATGATATGGTTATGGATAACCTTTCTTCAAATTTTTACAATCCTTGCATATTGAAATAAGGAAAAAGTAGTTAAAGCACAATGCATCAATCATTCTATAACAAGATACGTGAAAACATAAATGCTTGGTATTGTATCTGTTTAGTGCTAACCAAATATTTGGATTCCCATACTATCAAAATTATTAATTTAAACAACACTGGAACTGATAACCATGTCACTGAGAGAATCCACATTACCTGGATCGCAGTTCACTTTGCTACGCAGCACAGGTACATGGTATACATGTTCCCCTGTAAGTAGTACAAGGGCTGTAGGCTTAACCGCTGTGCTATTCAGAGTAGTCATTTGTGCAACAACGGGTCATTTGTGTGTATATTAATATATTTGCATCTACTAGGGAAGACTTCATACCGAATCATGAACTGCTCTCTACGTTTTATTTTTGACAACTATTTGATTTTTTATTGTCTTTGAGCGTGTCATTTGTGTGTGTATTGATATATTATATATTTGCATCTACTAGGAAATTTGGCATTAGATTTCTCCTGTTGTTAAGCGGGCCCACAATTAAGTTGGATGTGGACGTCCACAGCTCCGTTTCCTTTCCACACACACACACGGGATATGAGCCAATGGCAGATGTTATGCAAAATGCAAAAATATGTGAGTTGTGCTGAAGTGGTTAAGATGTTGAGTAGAAAGTGTCGGGCAATGGAAATCAATGAACTTATTCATTATACATTCGTTTGTCATCCTTATTCAGAAGAAATGACTTGCTTGCTATCTATAAATCAAGATGCTAACTTGAAAATTTGGCAGCCAATGGAAATAAGTGA
The DNA here is from genome assembly GCA_029216955.1 of Iris pallida. Classification (NCBI taxonomy): domain Eukaryota; kingdom Viridiplantae; phylum Streptophyta; class Magnoliopsida; order Asparagales; family Iridaceae; genus Iris; species Iris pallida. Next base: position 16,704,613 of record JANAVB010025800.1, read on the forward strand.
ATTTAACTATCAAATCATATACGATACAGCCGATACATATCGGATTTGGCACGTCCCAATCCGTACCAACCACTAGCATTACTGACCAATACCAATGTTGGGCGTCCCTCTCCCGATGACTACAGACATCTTAGAAATAAAGAGAGAATACCTGTCAGGTATAGGCTGACCACTTTTATAACGGATTTTGACAAAAATATTTTACATTAAACACACCTTAAAGAATTTTGCTTCAAACTTTCCGCGCGACGATCAGTTATTGTAACATACACTCCACCGTGACCACTCCCAATCACCACCTAAAATCCAGAGAGACTATTCAAATAGGTAAGTTGTGGAAAATCATTCTCATAAATGATTGTACACGCATACAAGGCCAAACGGAGAGGGTCTTCTTCATGTGTCCGCTTTGGTGGGAGGATCAGTCGACTCGTCTGCCGCCGGGTGCGCCAGAGGCTACGAAGGAGAAGTGAAGCATGTTGTTGAGGCCAGTGCCAAGCTTGCGAAGGAGGCCCCGGAGGATGCTGGTGGAGAGGTTGTCAAAGATTAGAAGGAGGGGCATGGGCTTGTGCTTCTTACCCAGATGGCATCAAAGATTACGCCGACGAGGCACTTGGCTTCATGGGAGGAGGAGGAGGAGGAGGGGCTGGGGCTCGTGCTTCTTGCCCTTCTTGTCATCGCGACCGTGCTGGGAGCAACGACGGCAGCGAGAGTAGGAGGTGGCGTCAGGAGCGACGATGGGAATTTTTTTGGAAGAAGAGGGAAAAAATTAGGTCTTTGGGGAGAAGGAAAAATTAGGGCCTTTGGGAGATAATTTCTTATAGTGGATCCAACGGTGGAGATTTCTGCTAAGAGATCCTACGGGTAGGATAGGATAGGAGAGAGGAAAAAAAAATTCAAAAAAAATTGGTAGTGAGCCGCCAAATGTTTGCCATTCCCGTCGAGATTATTTGGGACCGTTCTTAGATTTATTTGGGACATAAAATTTTAATAGTCCCAATTAAGATATCTATTTTTCAATCTGTCCCAAATAATACTATTTTTTTGATACCAAAAACATAGTCGTCCCCAAAACTAAATTTTTAGGACGTTTCGAACTAGCGTTACTAATAGTGTCGTCCCAAAAGTTCACTTTTTTTGTAGTGATATATATATATATATATATATATATATATATATATATATATATATATATATATATATATATATATATATATATATATATAAAGAGACATACCAATCTAAATATAAAATGAATATGATACAATATGATACCATAAAGAACACATTAGGAACAACTCTCTAAAAATATAAATCTGAGATTAAAACACTAATTAATCATTCATACAATATATTTATGCATACAAGTGTCCAAAATAGGGATTTTTCCTACTAGGACACAACCACAACACAAATGACACTCCTATGACCTCCAAATGGACACGAAATGGACACAAATGGAGATACAACCATGGGGGTCATTCCTACGGGTTCAAAATATTTCTATATGCATGTAGGGGTGGTTTAGAGGAGAGATTATACCTTTCGGGAGAGAGATTCAAAAGAAAAACCTTCCGACACGATACCGACACGTAGAGATTCCAAATGGACACGAACGAGCTCCGAATCCTCCCAAACTTGGCTACCTTCCTCCATGGCTTGAGTAGAGAAGGAAAGAAGAAGATTGGGTGGAAGAATGAAGGAATTTGGTGGAGAAATCAATGGAGATTGCTCTCTAAATTTTTTTTGGGGAAGAACAAGAGAGAGAATGTGGATGAGAACAAATGAATGAAGGAGTGACTCACTCCTTATCCCCCCATAGATGGCCGGCCCAAAAAGGGTGAGGTGTCCCCATTTAGAATGTCCAAAATGTCCTCCCACTAATCTATTAATTAATATATTAGAAAGGGTTTAAGTCGGGGGCTAGTTTAGTCATTTCTAAAACACTAATCTAACTAAACCTACCCTAAAATAATTAGCCTAACCACTAACTAAAATAAATAGCATGTGGGCCATTTTTAACTAGTGTGTGGGTCCCACTAGAGTCAACACTACCCCGGGTCCCCGTTACAAGTCGGATTGAGTTGAAATTCGAACCCGACTTAAATAACCCCAAAACAATATCATAAATAATAAAATAAATTTCAACCCCAAAACAATATCATAAATAATAAAATAAATTTCAAAAATATTCAAAAATGTAAAATGACAAAAATACTTCTATTTCTGAAAACTGGGGGTAACAATTTGTGCCCCTCTTTTTAGAGTGTGGTGTATCACAAACTTTGTACCACCCCTTCTTAAGGTATGGGTGCCCTTTTCTTGAACACTTTTCGTTCTTACGAACCGTGTTACGCATGCTGTTGCGCAAAACTTAAAATTTTGTACGGCTAAAATTGGGGCGCAACTCAGTATGTGGTGTAACTTGAGATGTTGCGCAACTTGAGTTTCACGTAACATAGCATATGGCGCAACTTGGGTTGTTTGCGCAACACAGAATGTTGAGCAACTTAGATTCTATACAACATATTACGTGGCGCAACTCAGAATGTCTGTGTAACTCAATAAGTTGTACACTTTGTTTTGCTTCTAATTTTTTGTTCATATATCTCTTTGCAGTTAATCTCAAGAAAGACCCAAATGCAGAAGGATTTGCTTCAACATTTAATGTCCCAGAGTATAGGAAGAATTTGTTTCATGTCACTTTCCCTCAATACGACGGTCCTGAAGTACGAAAAACTCTGCTCATAAATTAAGATAATCAAACTCTTTTGAACTTAATGAACGGTGAACCTCTTCAGAGCTTGGATACTACAGTCCACAAGAAACCTGCCTTTTTATTTGGGGCTGCCATCAAGAAGACCTCCCAGCCTAAGGCAAAAAAAGAGACGAGAAATTTCTTAAAGGAGGACAAAGCCATGTACCTAACAGAAATATTAAGGTCCATGGCATTATCCCAATATGTTTTTGCCAGCTATCCTAGAAGGATGTCATAGGATCTGACTCCTCTTTATCAAGCAAGAGTCGGCAAAGTCTGCTATAAATTGGGTCCGAGGAACGAGGACCTTTTCTACAGTGCTTATGAAAGATATTGTACACATTTAAGAGGTTTAAGGCCAAGCTGCATTCCTCATGAAGATTCTTCCTTACTCCTTCCAGTCAGAATACCTAGTTTTGTAAATACATTTGCAAAAGTCGAAGGAAGATATCCAGACCGTGCCATGCATATGACAGGTCTGGTAAATCCAAAGATGAAGCGCTGGAGCAGCTTATCTATATGGATTTTGGATGAATTCAAAGACAATCTTATTGATCTGGGCCTCTGTAATGCCATCTGCATTACAGTATATGGCATTCGCCCGAACCCTCATATGTTCTTGGCTCTAGTAGAGAGATATAATAAAAGCACTGGGACTTTCATAACTCCTCATGGGAAAATGGGATTTGCTCTTAACGAGATGGAATATATCTCTCGTCTACCAATGGGTGATAAACCATATGAAGAATATGTACCCACAAATGATGAATTGGATGCTTTGGCAAAGAGAATCCCCAGATGATCACAGTTTTCCATGAGATGTTGTGTCACTACAAAATCTGCTCACTCTACTATGAAAGTGCCACTGCGAGTACTTGCTACATCACCAAATGGATATCGTATCTGTTCCTGGGTCATGCGTAGGAGGACAAGCCACTGGACAGTCAAGCCTGTACTCCTCGTTTCTTTGAACCTTTTGATAGGAGTGATATGCAATATCTGATAGAAAAACATAATCATGGAGATATCATATTGACTGAGGACTTGGGTCTGTTTAAGGCTGGCGACATTCTCCAGAGTTACCTTAGACAGGGTTACAGACCTATGTCTCCAGAAGCCCAGCTGGCAGGCTTTCTATCTTTATGGTTACGACATTTTGTAGTTCCGGGAGCCAGTACAGTTGACAGGTTCCATCGGGGTATCCTGTTCTTGTATTTGGATACAAGATGGATCTCTTATCAGCCATGACCTGTCGCCTGAATGCAGGATTGCGTTCTTTTGTGGATACTATGCTGAAAGATAAGGATGCTCGGTCGAATTTTCTCCGTACCGAAATGCCATATACTTATTTGTTCGGATGGTTATTGCTACACCATCCTTGTTTGATGAACCCTGATATGGGAACTGCTGATGGAGACTTCATCGAGCATTTTGCTAATGCTCATTGGAAATATACTGCTCTTTCAGAGTGTCGACTTGCCTTAAACCGTGGATCAGGATAGAATTTCCAGTGTGTTGGACCTCCTTTAGGGTATCAAACTATGCCTCCACAAATGATGGACTTAAGTGAAGAAACACTTCGTTTAAGCTCAAACATCTTTTCATGGCTTAAGGTAATCCGACCCTCTCACTTGGTTTATAGATTCGAAGAAGAATGCTATTTGGAATCGTATTTGCCGAGTCGTTTTGTACGACAGTTCGGGTACGATCAGCTTCATGTAGGTAATACAACCACTTGCCTACAAGCCAAGGGTTATCTCATTGATGGGGCTAGGTCTTGGAATTATTACAACGTCCGGGGCATAAAAGCTATCTTTTCTATGCCTTACAAACTTCCACAAGGCCCGCGTATGTTATATTCGTACGCAAATTTCTATACTTCAGCGAACGCATTCGCTGAAAACTTCAATCCTGCATACAGCTTCGCAATTGAAAAGAGATTTAAACAAAAAAAGTACTCTTTAGTCTTTTCGGGATATAGAAGACAAAGATCCTGCCGATGAACCTCTGGAGGCATCAATTTTAATGAACTATGCTGATCCAGTTCAAGATCCTCTAGACATATCCATAAAGGTACGGAAGGAAAAATCTCCTGTAAAAGGTTTGAAGAAGAGAAAAACTAAGGTACGATGGCCTCTCCTCAGCGAGATAATCCACCTAATTCTCCAAGGGCCCCGGAGAAGAAGAAAAGAACGTCACTGGTTATCAATGAACCAGTGACTACGAGAATAACTCGTTCTCAATCAAAACAGTTGCTTCTCAGTTCTTCTTCTGGATAGAAGGACATTACCCCTTCTTCTATTCAGAAACAGGGGAAGATTATGGAAGGAGGAACTTCTACTTCCTTGGTTGATCCGGGGGGTGATCGTACTGAAGCTGTTGCAGAGCCAGGCACATCAATACCCAAAGAAGTCAGAAGGAAATTGATAATTGCTGAAGAAGAACCATTTCAAGAAGGTAATATCAAAATTGCGACATATTCTTATATGTTAATTTTATCAAAGATATATGTCTAAATTGCTCTCCTTTATATTGGTCACTTCAACAGATGTCCATCTTCCTACCACCATCACGACAGTAAATGTTCCTGCCAATGTACTTGTTGTAGCAGGGATAACAATTCCCTCTCCAACTCCCGTGAGTCCAAAAGCTTCCTTTCCAAAGCAAAATTTACCTCCACAAGATACTTCACAAGCTCAAGTATCTACTCATTTAGGAGAGGCAATGATTGATGCATTGAATGGTTGCAATTTTGATGATGAAACTTATGATGATGATTGGAACAACATTACTAAAGAAAAACAAACTTTAGCGAATGCACCATCATCACAAGAAGTCCCAGTTGATGAAGATCCTTCAACTGCTGAAGACGAGGAGGATGTGGTTCATGATAAGGAACATGATAATCTTTCTGAAATTAATGAACCCACAACCACTGAGTAGCCTAAAATGTCTAAGGTGGAAACATAATTAGTAAATGAAACTCCAGTAACTCTGCCACCTCCGACTGAATCGGGAGCAGGGAGTAGTCAGGCTACAATGTCTACAGAGACTCTGTCCAAGCTTCAGTCCGAGACAGTTAAAGCTATTGAGACTCCTCATAATGTACTCAGCTCATGTAAATTTTTTAATATAAACAATTTGTCATAGCATCTTTAGCATTATATGTTATCAACATAAATGACATATGTGATTTGCAGAAGCACCCACTGGGACTGTAGTCGGAGAAGGAAGCTCTTCTCATATTAGTGCTCCAGATGAAGTACTTCCACCTGCTAAAGCTGTGAAGACTTCAGCAAACATAGTAGCCACTCCAGGAGCCCTGACAACTAACAAATTTGTGGTGACCTCTTTTACAAGAGTCTTCTTTACGTCTCTGGAGCCCTTAGTTCATAGAGTTATGGAGAGAGAGGATGTCCCTTTCAGTACCGTTAGAACTCCCACTACATTCTTGATCGAAGGCATCCGTAGTCAAGGAGACGAAGCTCAAGCTTTAGTTTTGGAACATATTTTGGATGAGCTAGAGAGTTCAATTAAGGCTTACAAGGAGCTGAAAAGAGGAGATATCGAGCCACTAGTAAACACGGAATATGAAACCATGGTTCGAGAAGCAGAAATTAGTAAAGCTGATTTTGAAACATTTCTGCTGGCTTTCACTAGGCAATCCTCTGAGCTAGACATTCAAATCTCTGATGTAGCTATTATTGCTGAGAGTCATATGACTAAGGCTATAGAGGAAGAGAAAAAGGCTGCTGATCTAGAAACCAAAATTGCTCAACTTTAGGCAGAACTCCAAACTGCTAAGCAGAACATAGAACAAGAAATCAATTGTACCAATCTGCTGTTGATCAGGTGGAGATTTTGAAGGACCAGAAGAAGGAATTTGAACGTTTTCAGAATGAAGAGCTAACACGTCGAACTGCTGCTCTACAACCTTTCGATCCTGAATCAGGACGAGTTGAAGCTAGACAGAGAGTGCTAGATTCTCGTGATGAAAGAATTCAAGTTCTGAAGAAACAAATTGCAGAACTTATCATCTATCCTTTAGAGTAAAAATGGGCAAATTTTGTTGTTTCTTTCTACAATGTACTCTTTTTCTTCTTTTGCTGAAAGAAATAGTAAAGACTTTTTATGTGGTTCCATTACTTGTTGCATATCTTGTTATAGATATAAGTAATAGAATAGAAAATATATTCAGAAGTACTGGACATAACATATTTCATGATTTAGAAAATAATAATATTTATTATATCTGCTCAGAGGTAATGTGGACGTGACAGAATATAAAGTTTAGCAATACTATTATTTCAATAGACAACTTTATCAGAGGTAATAAGGACGTGACAAGTTGCTGATATAAATAATCGGAATTCAGAGGTGTAAAGGACGTGAATTCATATTATTTAAAACAAGAGACAATAAATGCCAAATGAATGATAATTCAAAGAAAGTGAATGAATGAACAGTCACTTCAGTTTTCGAAGAACGGATGCTGGCGTATTAGATTGAAAATGGTTCTTAAATCTTGAATGTGATCTTCCTTTAGATGACTTTTGACAGCAATATCGTCAACATAGTATTCAACGGTCTTTCGTAAATGATCTCGAAATATGGTGGTCATAGCCCGCTGGTAAGTTGCACCTACGTTCTTAAGACCGAATGACATGACTGTATAATAGTACACCCCTAGAGGAGTACAAAACGAAGTATGCTTTTCATCATTAGGATTCATCCGGATTTGATTATATCCAGAAAACCCATCCATGAAAGAGATCCGTTCGAATCCACATGTATTATTGATCATGACATCCGTAATTGGGAGAGGGAATTCGTCTTTAGGGCAAGCATCATTGAGGTCCCAAAAGTCTATACAAACTCGAACCTTTTCGGTCTTCTTCAAGACTGGTACAACATTGGCTACCCAGTCAGGATGCTATTCTTTTATGATAAAACCGTAAGCTATGAGCTTTTTGACTTCATCATCAATTGCATCCATCATTTCAGGCTTGAATCACCGCTGTTGTTGTTTGACTAACTTAGCATTCAGCAGGATGTTAAGCTTATGAGTTGCAACTCGAGGATCTAATCCCGGCATATCTTCATAACTCTAGGCGAAGACATCAATGTATTCATGAATGAGGTGAATTAATTCTTGTTTATCATTTTCAGGGAGATTCTTGCTAATGAAGATTGGCCGTGATACGCCCTCCTCTCCAATATCGATTTGGACAAGTTGATCCTCAGTAGGTGTTTTTCGTTGTTCGAAACGAAGTTTCCACTGATTGTCCATCTTTTGTGCCCAAGGGTCCACTTCAGGAGCTTCTTCAATGTCATCTTCATCATCTTCCGAGAATTCGACGGACACCATGTTAGAAGATACTGTTATCCGATGAACATGACCAATGCTGGTATCAGAATCCCATGAGATGGAATCAGAAGAATTAGATCGTTCTTCTTTGTCAGATTCAGAAGGATCTGGAGTCGGAAGTGGTGAGGTATAACCTAAACCCCGCTTCGATTTACTATGATATTGTTGTGATTTTTCTTTTGGAATAGAGATACGAAGGGGAGTCCGCCTTCCTTTGCCACTGTTTAGGCCTGATCTGAAATCATAGCCCATTTTTCGGATGATTGCTTTGGATTGTGGACTATAGCGATGTAATTGTAGTCTTCCCTTATCATCTCTATTATTACTATAGAGCATGACTTTTTGTTCCTCTATTTTATTGAAGAATATAGGCCTCTCATCTTTCTTTCGAGACGGTACTAAGAAGTACGACTCTTGTATTGAATCCGAGGATACCACATTTCGTAGAGATGATACGACTCCTATTGTAAGTGGTTTAAAGCTATCTAGCATATCCAAGTAACATTGAGTATAGAAAAAGATATCAGTATACTGCAAAGGAGATGCTTTATTGATTTTCACACCATCATTTAAAACAGGACCTTTAGCCTTAGCAGGCTTAGTCAGATTGATGACAAGAAGGAAAGAAGAAGGAGGAGGGGGCTTCTTACGACAAAGGTCGATTACAAGCGGCTCAGAAGAGGTGAGCTCCCTTTGTTCCTGACTGTCACCCTTAGGCTGCTTCTTATGTGAATGAATATAGGTAGTCAGTGGTTTGGAAGACTGAGGACAGGAAGTACACCCTTTGACAGGGATCACCAGAGTATTATTCGGTATACTTTTCTGTTCTTCATCTGTGTCCATTGCCAGTACCACCTTCATGAATTCCTCCTTGTACATGCGAGAGTCGTTGCAGTATGCTTCAACTCCTTTGAAAGGATTCAGATCTGCAACCTCTTTCTGGACATCTCCATTACTATCCACATATTTGAAACATTGGTGGAGAGTAGAAGTATAATATTGTGTTCATGGAGGAATGGCCTTCCTAACAGAGCATTGTATGAGCCGTGATTGTCGATCACATAGAAAGTTGCTTTAGTACGAAGATTGCCATTTAAAGTTTCAGGCGTATCTTGCCTAAAGGTTCACTTCTTCCTTGATTGAACCCCAAGATTGTAGTAATAGTTGTAGAGAGGTTATGCACTGGGATCTTCAAAGCGTCTAGCAAAGACTTCGGCATGATACTAAGAGCAGACCCCAGATCAATTAGAATACGATCAACTTTCATGGTATCCACATACCCTGTGAAATAGAGAGGACGATCATGACGATTTTCTTCCAACAATATGTCATCTTGTGTTAAAGTAATATTGGGCAGCTAAAATACACTATGACAGTGTGCACAACTGATTAGCTCCTTTTCAGGTTTCTTAAGAAAAGCAAGACAAGCATCAGCCTGCATTAAAGCTTTACTTAACATCTTTCGAGTTTCTTTTGAGAGGCGTAAGAGTTCAAAGATAGACAATCTTGCTGGGGTATTGGCTAATTGAGCCAATATGTCAAAATTATATGGCTTTTCAAGTCCAAAAGATAAGGACTTCTTCAGTGCTTTGTCAAAATGGACATGTTGTTTTTCTTTATCTGCTGATGTCGGTTTAGGAGGAGTTGGTTCCACCACCGGCAGGGATGTAGATGGTATATTCTCAGCAGGAGCAGGTGATGTAGGAGGTGCATCGGGAGATGGGACAAAATTCTCTTGATTCTTGGGATATTCCCTAAGATATGGTTTTCCAGACCTAGTGCCTATTAGAATTTCTTCTTCTGCTACTGGTTCAAAAGATACCATGTTACAGTTCTTGTATTTAGATTTGGAGTGCTTCTTTTGCTTAGAAGAGAAAGGAGCTTCAAAATCTGCCACCAGATCTGGATGAATCCACATAATCTCCCCTTTGTCAGTCGATAAAGGAACAAGACCTTCATTTTGAGGAGGTGGAAGATTCACGATCTCAAGAGTAGTCCTTGGAATGGGGACAACACCATTTTGCACAAGTTGTGGTAGAAAGTCACCAAACTGTACAGAGACGACATTAGCAGTCACCGTCTTCTCGTCCTGCTGAAGAGTAATCGCTCCAGAGTTGACCAACTCTTAGATTTTGCCTTTGAGCACGTAGCATGCTCTGGTTGGATGCCCTATAAATCTGTGATAAATACAGTATTTAGGGTGATCAGTTTTACCTACTTCTTCTGGCCGTTTTGCCTCTGGAAGTTAAAGCTTATTGCTTTTGATCAAGCTGTCGAAGATGCTTAAAGAATCATCTTCATCGAAAGAATACTCTTCTTTTGGACGAGTTGCTTTCGGCGGTGGTGCTGATGGAGTGGATGCTGTCTGAGTGACGTTGACAGCCAAAGACTCTTTGCCTTTGAGATTGATGGCCAATATTTCTTTACTCTTGCGGTTATTCTGGCGATTATTACTCCCGGGTATAGAATGTTCATCTTGATTAGGATGAGTCATCTGAACTCCTAACTGTTTGAACTTTTCGGCACTGACTTCTGTCGCTTTGGCATTCACAATAAAAGAAGGCCAATCCTGGAATTGGGTAGATTCCATCTACATACTAATAATAGGCAACAAGTTTGATTTGCAAGTGTCTATTATTACAGCAGATGGAGTTCCTAAAGGTATTTTGAGTGCATCTCGGCGAAATCTTTCAATAAAACTCTTCGTAGATTTATTGTGCCTTTGTTTAATCTTAATGAGGGCAGACATTATCATATCGTTGACTCCCTCATAAAACCGTTCCAAGAACATTTGCTTGAAACCAGCAAAAGAAGTTATACAGCCATCAGGCAAGCTACGATACCAGTCGTATACTGCGCCACCTAAATAACCGACGAACACTCTGGTAAGGAGAATCATTTGGCTGTAGTTGGTCAGTCATCACTTCAAAGTGATTGATGTACTGACTTGGAGAAGTGTTGCCATCAAACAACATAATGGTTGGGAGCTTATATTTAGGAGGGAACGGAACCTCCTTCCACTCTGTAGGATATGGTTGCTTTATGCCCAATCTTTGTAGGCCATCTTTCTTCTTGAAGGCCTCAAACTGAGTACGTAAGAGTTTCACAGCCTCATTAGCATCCCTTGATGTTTGAGAATTGATGGGCTGATTGGAAGTGTTGGGAGGTGAAACAGCATGATAATTACCACCCCCAGCACCAGACTGACTGGGATCAGCTTGAATCGGTACTGAAGCAACCTGAAGAGGTGGTACCCCCAGACTAACAGGTACAGAAGATGCTATAAGCTTAGGATTTGTAGCAGGATTTACAATCGGTGGCACTGTATGTTGAGCTACGATTATTGTATGAATACTTACGACCATTTCTGCCATGGTCTTCAATTTGTCTTCTAATGCAACAATTCGTTGCTCCTGACTGGTTGAAGTAGAGGCATCTTGATCTTCCGTAATAGTATATGCCATTACTTCTCTTGCTGCTATTGATGAGATAGTTTGTTTAAAACTTTCACTATCTGCATCAAATTCAGAAAAAGAGTCCTCTTCTATATGAACGATAGGGAGATCTTCTTGATCAAGGTCACCTTGGTTCAAATTTTGATTTCTTGATCTGGTGTATTGAAAGTCACCTTCATTGGATGCATGAATCCGATCCAAGTATTGCTGGCTGGGATTTCAGGATGCATTACGTCTTAGACGTTTTCCATCCCCAGTGCCTTGAGAAGTCATATTGACAGAAGCATATAATAGCTCATCTTCATCTTCTATTATATGTTCGGGAGTTGAAGCATAGTTCAGACGATCGAAGACAGATCGTCGAGCCGATTGGCAACAACAGTTGATGACAACTTCATGAAGGCAGTAGCGATCTTAAGGGTGATCTAGAGGGGAAGGAGACATCCCTGTAATCTCCCGTCTTTGTGTAAGACGTTCCCGGAGATCAGTTACCACTACAGGATGAGAAAAAGTCGGAGGAACATATTTCTTAAAGATGTTAGGAATATGTCTCCTATTCTTCAGATGTTTAGTCCCCTGAGTGTACAAAGATGTACTCAACTCATTAGCATAAGTGGTTGGGTCTTTCTTTTCAAACTTTGGCTTTTGGTACAGATTGGCCTTTGGAATAGGGTTCTTATGTTTCACCAAAGTTGATACTGGTTGGCGCCTATTGAGATAAGCGCATAAATCAGAAAATTCTGCTCCAGGTGTCTCTGTTTGTGATACCCTCAATTTTCCTTGCCTAGATCTTATAATTTGCAAGGTGGGAAGATCTTGACCAGACCCCATAGGGGTAGGCAAGATGCCTCTTTGATCAGTATTCTTTTCGATATCAGAGATCCGAAGACCTCTGTTTAAAGGAATAGAATCTGATATATCTTCCTCTGAGTCATAGACCAGGGAAGTTTTAGAAAAGACCAAAGGGTGCTTTCTTTTATTTTGTAAAGGGTTAGCTAAGAAACGTTTCTCTCTATTTTGCTGTTGAACCATCTTAGGCGCAGTTTGCACGAGTTGAGGAAGTGTCAGAGGACCCTTCCCTTTGTCCTGTCTAGTGTTAGTACTAGAACATTGCTTCTCCAAGTTCAGAATTAGAGAATAAGAGGGAATAGCCAAAAGACTAGTTCCCTTGGGTTGCGCCAAAGCAGCAGACTGCGCCTGAGTCACTGATTGTTTGGATTGCACCATAGCACTACGGGCTACTAGTTGTACCCTAGTAATATAGGCTACTGGTGGAGCTTGGGCCGTAACATGGGTATACTACGCTTTAACAACAGCATGAACAGACCGTGCCTTGGCAGTAAAGAGAGTAGTAGATTGCGCGCGGGCAGCAGGATGAATGGGTTGTGCACGGGCAACAGAAGCAAGCTGTGCCTGGGCCACTGAGACAGATTGTGTCTTGGCCATTGAAAACTTAGGTTGCGCCTGGGCAACAGCGACTGTAGGAGACTTGGGATCCCACACAGTCCTGTTCTTGGCGATAGCCGCAGTGTGCTTGTTGCTCTTGGTGCTAATCATATCCTCGTAGGCTGTCTGGTTGACTTGAACAACCAGAGTCTTCTGCGTCTTGCCGATCGACGTAGTGTCACATTAAGTTGTCACCTTCTCGTCAGAGGAGAAAGTCGTCCCCAGCAGAGTCGCCATTTTGTTTGCAAAAACAAAAAAAGAGTTTTAATAAAAACTGAGAAAAGAGTACAAAAGTACAATGATTTCTGGGGAAGTAAAACTGTAGGAATCTGATCAGAAGACGATCACTTTATCCCTTGGACTATGTGAACTTGAAGACTAGAGCCTCTGGAGAATGCAGCAACAATTTTGCAAGAGTTCTTGATCTCTATGCGTGATCCTTCAATAATGATTGGAAACTCTATTTATAGAGTCCTGGAAATAACTATTTTAGCAGTTATTCTGATATACGCGAGGCTGGGTTGCGCCACATTGGGTTGTGCCAACGTTATGTTGTGCCAACTTTTATTCAGTTATCAGTCGTGTACTAACTGTATTTAGACGCGTGACATCATGTGATTGAGATGCACGTAGTCGTGTACAGGATAGTAGACACGTCTTGAGAGATTAGTGGCATGTGTGCCACGTCATCCTGCTTTAGAAATGAAAATTGTCTCAACTTTATCAGGTTGCACGAGCTTCAGTCAACAAGTTGAATTGTATCTGATTAGACTGTGCCTGGACATGTGGCAGCTTTTGAGAAGAAGTCATTCAGATTGTGCCTAGGCGTAACTAAGAAACTTGTCTGGATTGCGCCTAGGCGCAACTCAAAGATATGCTGGATAGTTGTCAGTCCAATCTCCTCGAGCGGCACAATTCGAGGGATTCGAAGAGATTTTCCTCGTTCACTGTGTTTGTCAGTTGTCAGTGTTGTCGGGTAATGATGGCCATTAGATGTCAGATGCCACGTAGATTTTGGCACAATGTGACTGGGCGCAGTCTGATATGTGGCGCAACCTGATCCTCAGTGCAGTTTGATCTCTGGGCTTCATATTAGTGATGCAACTTGATTTTTGGGGCACAATTTGATCACTGAATAGTAGATACATGCTGCAACTTGATTTTTAGGCCCTACAAACATGTGTTCACTTATTTTCTTCTAGAAGTTCATTTATGCGTAGTTGTTCTTATATTCTTGTGTCATGATCGCTTAGACTTTTCCTGTTTATATCCTAGATTTCCTTCATGCATGATAATGAAAGGCTTGTATATTATGTATCTTGCTAGTCCTCTGAGGACCTGATGATCTCTTCAGGTTTAGCCGAATATTGAGCCAGGTGCACACGAACAGGTTTGAGCCACCATTGACCACGGTACCACTATAGCTGTGGGTATCTTGATGATTAGCAGTTTGGACTCAGTTATTTTATTTTTATGTTCTATTTTATTTTCGTCTATGGGTAGTCGATTTGTGTCCACTAGACGTAACTGGAATTCCCCATGTCATGATACTTCATTTTTTATTATCATTCTTATTCAGTCTCATTTGAGTTGATTGTATCATATTTTTGTGGATGAGATCTAGACTGCCATGTTAGTTCTATAGACTCTGTGACTTGTGTATATTAGACATTGTTCTACCGTCGATACTGCGGCATAGGCTGGGCTTGGACACGCCTCGTATTCGAAAAGCGGGTGCGGGTCATAACAAGTTTTTTTTGGTGGCCCATGCAGGTCCACGTTAAACACTTCGGTTATGTCACTGTACCGACGTGAGCCTGCAAATAGGATTAGACTCTTAGGATCTCATCCACATGTCTTGAAAACAGCATTGATCTCTGTCCTTGATTTCTATTGAATCTTTGACTTGCATCCTGCTTGAAATATTCATACCTTCCAATGTTTCTTTTATTGCAGTAAATAGATTCTCAAGACAGGAACAACGCTTCCCTGAACACCCCACCGACTGCAGGAGGATTCTTCACGTACATGACTCCGCCGACGCAGGGAGGCCAACTTACTCATATGGGCAATTTGCCACAGCCACAATTCTCAAGATTTTGCAGAGAGAACGTTCCACCACCCCCGTAGTTTCCTCCGCAGACTCCACCACCAATATCCGTTCTGCCCCCAACATCCGTCCCACCCCCAGCACAAGTTCTACATCCAGCACATGTCCTCCATCCGGCACATATTCTATATCCAGATCCCACAATGCATCAAGCACTAGCGATGTATCCAGCACCAGCCATGTATTCAGTACATGTTCTGCCTCCGTCGCCTATACTGGACAATGCCACGCTCCTCGAAATCTTCCAACAACTCATCACTTCCTAGACGGCACAGGCCAACACCTTTTACGACACCTTGAGAGAGGCTCTCCAGACTAGAGATGCTCCACGACCGCGCCCTGGAACTTCCAAGAATTTTATGGACCTTAGGCCCAAAGAATTTAAAGGAATGGAAGGGATTCTCTATACGAATGATTGGCTAGAGAACGTGGATCGAATTCTTCAAATGACTTGAGTTTCTGAAGACCTGAAAATCGAGTCAGCCAGCATACATCTTTACGACATCGCCCGCACATGGTATAGAAACGAGCCTCGATTAACCGTGCCAGATGTGACTTGGAAATAATTCAAGGAGCTGTTCAAGACGAAGTTCTACCTGACGCGGCTAGAGAGGAGTTAAAGAACGAGTCCGAGAGCCTAGAGCAGGGCAACCTCACCATTGACGAGTACACCACAGAGTTTTTCCGCCTCAGCCGCTTCGCAGATGCCTTAACCCCTACAGCCAAAGCCAAGAAGTTCAGAAAAGGGCTATCACATGAAATTTGCATAGCCATCGCCACCAGCCAGGCTACAACCTATAAGAGAATCCTGAAGGTCGTACAGGAGGTTGAGAGAGAATTGAAGCACAAGCGAAAGAGGGATAGAGACGCACATGGAGGAGGCAATAGCCAATCAGGATCGACGAAGCGGTCCAATGTCCCAGAGAAGACCGCAGCACAATAGTACCCTCAGCAGGCACGAGCAACCCCACATCGAGACCAAGACATCCCCATCTTCCAGTATTACATGAAAAGAGGCCATGTACAAGAAAATTGTTGTGGATGGTTAGGTTTGTGTTGGACTTGTGGGTCCAACCAATACATATCTCAAAATTGTCTGAAGAGAAACGCGACTGCTCCACCACTAACAACCGCACAATGAGGACAAGCTTTTGCCATGATCATGGAGGATACGACGACGCCACAAGGAGGAGCTGACGGTAT
This sequence comes from Iris pallida, assembly GCA_029216955.1. NCBI lineage: Eukaryota > Viridiplantae > Streptophyta > Magnoliopsida > Asparagales > Iridaceae > Iris > Iris pallida. The sequence goes on from JANAVB010025800.1 coordinate 16,720,953, forward strand.
TCCCTAGTAGATTATAGCAGTAGTATTATTGATAGGCCTATGTTAGAGTTGACTTATGAGTACTTGAAATATTTTTATAGCAATAGCCTAGACTATTTATTCTAGTAGATCACGGCCTACTAAATTTCGAGGACGGAATTATTTTTAAGGTGGGTAGGATGTAAACCCCCGTTCTTTTTTTAAAAAGTAAAATTTCTTTTATTAATATTAAAAATTATTGTTACTACTAGTATTACTAGTCTTAATATTACCATTATGCCTATGAATATTCCTAAAAGGAGTATTTAGCAACCATCCTATAGTTAAGACTAAAGGAGGGTCTTATTGCAAAGAACCAATTATCGAGGGACTTGAGTGCAAATTGGACATTCAAACTACTGTTGACTGACCATATGATAAACCACTGTATGTGAGTTCAATAGAGAAAACTTAAGCTCACGATAAGCCACAAGAACCTTTAGATAAAACCAAATCTGAATTTTTAAAATAGATTTCTCTCATCTTCTCCCTCCTTGATCGGCTATCTATATATATATGGATGGAAGCTATGGACCAACCCATCTACAAGCCCAAGAAATTCTGTTCACGAGGAAGAAGCAAGGAGGAATCGAAGGTTCAATCAAGCACGACAAACCAATCCAATAGGTACGTAATCTGCTCTTTTTGATCTCAGTCTCCATGTTACTAGATGTTTGATTTTATACCTAGATAGGGTATGAGGGCGAAGTCTTAGTGTTTAACCCCAACTCCTCAAATATGGTATCATGTGTACAAATGAGTACTGTACCTTCATAAACAAACACGTGCCTTCCTCCTCATAGGTCTACTTGTTCAACCAATGGTTTTGCATCGGCCCAATGTGGTTAGAGGGGTCGGCCATGGTCGGGTAAGCGTGTCAGTTAGCAACCGAGGCAATGGCAGCGAGTATCAGAGAAAAAGGAAGACCCTGCGTATACCATGATCGAAGATAGGAGACCCAGTAGCAGGTAAGCCTAGTACTTATGAGCGTATCATTAGTGAACTGTATCTAGAATTTTGTGTACCACTTTACACTGTATCTGGATACCTGATATCAGAACCCCTTGTATAAGATTACCGTATATTCGAATATGCGTATCAGACTCCTCGTGTCAGTTCAATAGAGAAGGCGGAATCCTACTTCGTCATCACCTATAGTCATATCCGGAAGATGTATCGAAGCCTGTGTGTAGGAGTAGAGTCTTAGTATCTAACCCCCCTTAAACGTAGTGTCCTATTTTAAAAAAGGAACCGTACCTGTAGGAGCAAGCATGTGCCTTCCTCTTTAAGAATTAAAATAAGTCTACTTGTTCTAATAGTGGTTTTTTACTTGTCCCTGTATACCAATAGCAGTAGTTTACTTACAGTAGCAATAACATGAAGGATGGGGAAATAATATTTTATGGTAACAGATGGAAGTATTACGGTCAGATGAAGGAGGCTAACTAAGATATCATGTTTCCTGCATGTCAGGAAACTGGAACCATTGAAAACGAAGGAAGGCCTGACCGTAGGGGTTCGAGCCAAGGGAAATCGAACACCACCCCATAGGCAACCTATAGTGTAATTAGTTAGTGATTATAATTATAGTGGTGAAGATCAGAATCTTGGATGGATACTTGACTTTGGGTGAAATTTATGTTCATTTATGGAAAATGTATCTCTAGAATCTAAACAGAAAGTGGCAATGTGGAATTCACTAGTGTCTACTTTGTTTATTAGACACACTAATACTTGTAGTTTTATGTTTGTAAATTTAAGAATCCTGCATGTGTTGAGGATACAACAGACATACATTATGATATGCAGATGGAGATGGTTCACATGTTGTATGTTCATTTTTTTGAATTTTCCATTGTCTATCTCATCTTGTTTATGGTTGGTAACTTCCCTGTGTTAGATCTCTCCACTTAGGGGTTTATACTGTATATGGGTACTTGAGTATAGGAAAGTTGATAGCAAGGCTAGTGCTAATTTTTAGAGTAACTATAGTGTCATTATCATTGCAAGTTATACATATCACCAATTCAGTTCTGAAACCATGGCTTCACAGATGAACTACAAAAGCCTAAGTAGAAATTACTGTAGCACAAATAAAAGTGAATTATTGTTGAGAGCAGAAACATAAATCTGTTAATGACAAGTAATCAGTCAGGTACCTGTATATATGGATATTATGAAGAGATAGGTAGCAACAGTTTCTACCAGTGCAGATAACAGTAACAAGGGTGTTCTAAGAACCCAAGAAACCAGGGTATGGGGTGTACCTATATTAGGCAGATATGGGCAATGGAGGTTGCTTACATGTTCAGATATTTGGGTATCGGAGTATCCAAGTTTAGTGCCTATGTATCCGTAGTATAGGTAGCAATTTAGGGTGAATTAGGCCTGGGTGGCAATCGAGCAAGGAGAGGGGTACAAGTAATATAATGGGGTTCCTATCTATGAGGGGTTCAATGTCTACATCGCTATGTAGGTGTTCTTATAGGAAGCACATATTGTATACTTGAGTACCATAGATAAGATAAGTAACACCAGATTAGAAAAGAGCACAAGTGGGGTGAAGGGCCAGTATTCATATACTGTATAGGTAAGCCAGAATAACCCTTCAAAGTGTATATTTAATTTGTAATAGGAAAACAAACTAAAATCCAAGTGGTTAGCTAGACCAAAGAAAACCAGATAGTAGTGTAGAAGTTTCTTTTGATCTCAAATTATCTATTGATATTATATATTTCGCTAAATAGGTTATTTGGACTCGAGTTTGGTACGAGACCTATAACAGCCACTCAGGACCACAGGCAAGTATACCTTGCCCTTTTTACAGCTTTATTTACATGCTTATTCGTCTCATTATTCATTTCTCCTGTTCGAGAGATGACGTGTTTCTCGTATCATTTATACTAGTTCGCTAGGTTCATTGGTATATAGTCATTGTTCATGATTGACCTTGTAGTTCATATTGGACCTGTTTCTCACGTGTGCTTGATTGAGTCGTATCATAGAACGAATGCGCTGTAATTGAACTGCTATTTTCTATTTGTCATTTTCTCAACCTGTGAGTCCACACTTGGGCGAGGATTGACTGTTTGCACCTGCGAGTCCATGCTAGGGTCGAGGGTGATTGCCTTGAACTAACCTGCGAGTCCACACTAGGGGCGAGGGTTAGTGATTAGTTTCAAACCTGCGAGTCCACTCTAGGGGCGAGGGTTTGGTATCTGATTGATCTTTTGACTTGTGTTCATTTATTTTCTTCTAGCAGTTCATTTATGCGTAGTTGTTCTTATATTCATGTATCATGATCGCTTAGACTTTTCATGTTTATATCCTGGATTTCTTTTATGCATGATAAATTGTTAGAAATGCTTGTATATTATGTATCTTTATAGTCCTCTGAGGACCTGATGATCTCTTCAGGTTTAGAAGAGTATTGAGCCAGGTGCACACGAGCAGGTTTGAGCCAGCATTGGACCACGGTACCACTGCAGTTGAGGGTATCTTGATGATTAGCAGTTTGGACTCAGTTATTTCATTTTCATGTTCTATTTTATTTTCGTCTATAGGTAGTGGATTTGTGTCCACCAGACGTAACTTGAATTCTCGATGAACTTGATACTTTATTTTATATTATTATTATTATTCAGTCTCATTTGAGTTGATTGTATCATATTTATGTGGATGAGATCTAGAGTGCCATGTTAGTTCTATAGACTCTGTGACTTACGTATATTAGACATCGTTCTACCGCCGACACTATGACGTAAGCTGGGCTTAGACACGCCTCGTATCCGAAAAGCAGATGCGGGTCATGACAAATTTTTTCTGGTGGCCCATACAGGTCTATGTTAATCACTTCGGTTACGTCACTGTACCGACGTGAGCCTGCAAATAGGATTAGACTCTTAGGATCTCATCCATATGTCTTGAAAATAGTATTGATCTATGTCCTTGATTTTTACTGAATCTTTGACTTGCATCCTGTTTGAAATCTTCATACCGTCTAATGTTTCTTTTATTGCAGTAAATGGATTCTCAAGATAGGAACAACGCTTCCCTGAACACCCCACCGACTGCAGGATGTTTTTTCACGTACATGACTCCACCGACGCAGAGAGGCCAACTTACTCATATGGGCAATCCGCCACAGTCAAAATTCTCGAGATTTTGCAGAGACAACGTTCCAGCACCCCTGCAGTTTCCTCCGCAGACTCCACCACCAATATCCATTCTGCCCCCAGCATCTGTCCCACCCCCAGCACAAGTACCACATCCAGCATATGTCCTTCATCCGGCACATGTTCCATATCTAGCTCCCACAATGCATCCAGAACCAGCGATGCATCCAGCACCAGCGATGTATCTAGCACCAGCCATGTACCCAGCACATGTTCTGCCTCCGCCACCTATACTAGAAAATGACACGCTCCTCGAAATCTTCCAACAACTCATCACTTCCCAGACAGCGTAGGCCAACACCTTTTGTGATACCTTGAGAGAGGCTCTCCAGACTAGAGATGCTCTACGACCGTGCCCTGGAACATCCAAAAATTTTATGGACCTTAGGCCCAGAGAATTCAAAGGAACGGAAGAGATTCTCTATGCGGATGATTGGCTAGAGAACGTGGATCGAATTCTTCATATGACTCGAGTTCCTGAAGACCTGAAGATCGAGTCAGCTAGCATGCAGCTTTACGACATCGCTCGCACATGGTATAGAGACGAGCCTCGATTCACCGTGCAAGATGTGACTTGGAAAGAATTCAAAGAGCTGTTCAAGACGAAGTTCTACCCCGACGCGGCTAGAGTGGAGTTAGAGAATGAGTTCGAGAGCCTGGAGCAGGGCAACCTTACCATCGACGAGTACATCGCAGAGTTTTTCCGCCTCAGCTGCTTCGTAGATGCCTTGACCCCTACAGCCAAAGCCAAGAAGTTCAGAAAATGGCTATCATATAAAATTTGCATAGCCATCGCCACCAGCCAAGCTACAACCTACGAAAGAATCCTGAAGGTCGCACAGGCGGTAGAGAAAGAATTGAAGCGCAAGCGAAAGAGGGACAGAGACGTAGATGGAGGAGGCAACAGCCAATCAGGATCGATGAAGCGATCCAATTCCCCAGAGAAGACCGCAGAACAGCAGTACCCTCAATAGGCATAAGCAATCCTACATCGAGTCCAAGACATCCCCATCTGCCAGTATTGCATGAAGAGGGGCCATGTACAAAAAAATTGTCGTAGTTGGTTAGGTTTGTGTTGTACTTGTGGGTCCAACCAACACATATCTTAAAATTGTCCAAAGAGAAATGCGACTGCTCCACCACTAACAATCACACAAGGAGGACAAGCTTTTGCCATGATCATGAAGGATACGACGACACCACAAGGAAGAGCTGACGGTATTTCCTAGTAGATTATAGCAGTAGCATTATTGATAGGCCTATATTAGAGTTGACTTATGAGCACTTGAAATATTTTTATAGCAATAGCCTAGACTATTCATTCTAGTAGATCACAGCCTACTAAATTTCGAGGACGAAATTATTTTTAAGGTGGGTAGAATGTAAACCCCCGTTCTTTTTTTAAAAAGTAAAATTTCTTTTATTAATATTAAAAATTATTGTTATTACTAGTATTACTAGTCTTAATATTACCATTATGCCTATGAATATTCTTAAAAGGAGTATTTAACAACCATCCTATAGTTAAGACTAAAGGAGGGTCTATTTGCAAAGAACCAATTATCGAAGGACTTGAGTGCAAATTGGACATTCAAACTACTATTGATCGACCATATGATAAACCCCTGTATGTGAGTTCAATAAAGAACTCTTAAGCTCATGATAAGCCACAAGAACCTTTAGATAAAACCAAATCTGAATTTTTTAAACAGATTTCTCTCATCTCCTCCCTCCTTGATCGGCCATCTACATATATATGGATGGAAGCTATGGACCAACCCATCTACAAACCCTAGAAATTCTGTTCGCGAGGTAGAAGCAAGGAGCAATCGAAGGTTCAATCAAGCACGGCAAACTAATCCAATAGGTACGTAATCTGCTCTCTTTGATCTTAGTCTCCATGTTACTAGATGTTTGATTTTATGTCTAGATGGGGTATGAGGGCAGAGTCTTAGTGTTTAACCCCAACTCCTCAAATATAGCATCATGTGTACAAATGAGTATTGTACCTTCATAAACAAACACGTGCCTTCCTCCTCATAGGTCTACTTGTTCAACCAATGGTTTTGCATCGGCCCAATATGGTTAGAGGGGTTGGCCATGGTCGGGTAAGCATGTCAGTTAACAACCGAGGCAATGGCAGCGAGTATCAAGAAAAAAGGAAGACCCTGCGTGTACCATGATTGAAGATAGGAGACCCAGTACCAGGTAAGCCTAGTACTTATAAGCGTATCAGTAGTGAACTGGATCAAAAATTTTGTGTACCAGATTACACTGTATCTGGTTACCTGATATCAGAACCCATTGTATCAGATTACCGTATATTCGATTACACGTATCAGACTCCTCGTGTCAACTCAATAGAGAAGGCGGGATCCTACTTCATCATCACCTATAGTACATATCCGAGAGCTGTATCTGTAACGCCCCAGTCCCAATATACGTTGGACTAGGAACGTAGACATGCCAGCCGTATAATAAATATACATAAGCTATAAAATGCAGTAAACCACAGCTAACTAATCTCATCCACAAAATAAAATCATGCTTTTATAGAAATAAGTAAGAATTTGTCTGTTTACATGTAGTTGGGTGGAGACAAATCCACTATCAACTAATAAAAAGAAAAGATATACATGACACGTGAATGAATTGGCAAAAGTAGCAAGAAAGGTCCAAGGCACGTCATCTTTAAAAAAGTGGAGAAGTCCACGACCTCGGCTAGAGTACCTGCGGAAGACATGAACACACACCTGGAGAGGTCACCAGGTCCTCAGAGGGACGTAACAAGATACAAGAAGAACATGCTAATATGAACTATCATAATAATAACAATATGCTAGACTGTCCTAGACACCAATATGCAAAGGGGAATGCTAACCATCTATTGTGCAATTTAGAAGACAACTTTCATGTGCATGGGTGGGATTTAGGCTACATGTACGTAACTGGCATCCAGTCATCTGTATCCGTCCGTAACGTCCATGACGTCAGAGGGTATCTACAAATATAAATCGCCACAGTTCTATCAGGAGACTGTGGTTTACCTGTTTGGATTCCCATAAGCACTAGCGACTGTCTTCCTCCAGTATTTCCTATACTATTCAAGTCATGTCCATAACCTGTCCAGTTTTGTGACTGCTTGAGTCTCTATACCCTAGTCATAGCAGTTACGAACAACTACCGTCACACGACTTTAGAGATGGCCAGTCCATAAGTCGTGCCCCTAGAAAAATGTCTCAAACCGTGTTGTGTGAGTGTCATGGCCCAAGGAGATATCAGGATATCCCCCAACAAGAAGGTAGTCCGCTAAAACTAAGTTAACATGCATATAGTAAAGTAAAATGACTAATAGAGTTGCTTGCACCCAAGTGTGGCTTGGACGCGCAGTTTATAACAATTAAAAATAACAAATATGAAACAAAGTAAATAATACAAAAAATAAATAATATGACAGTTAATTAGCAAGGTATACTTGCCTGACGTCTGGTGTGCTGCGATGATCATGATGTCCTGATTTGTCACATGCCATGGTAGAGATGTAAGGGTTCGAATCCGCAAGAAAATAGGTACGCATCATTAGTCATGACCAATAGCGATAGTCGTAGGGGGAATTTGGAGGATAATGCTTATAATCTTTTTAGAAAATATTTGAAGGACATATTTTATTCTTAGAAATAATTTTTAGAATAATACATATTAAAAAAACCATTTTAGGCCAAAATAGTCTAAATTTGTCAAATAATAATTTTGGCTAAAATCTATATTTTTATAAATCAAACATATTCTAGGTAAATACAAAATATTTCTAGAAAACACACTTGAAAATCAAAAGATTCATTTTGTAGGCATTTTAAGGGGATAAAATATGATTCAAATAATAATAAAAACTATATATAAAAGTATTTTTGTAATCATTTGAAATTTACTAGAAAATTATTGATTATATCTTGAAAACTATATGTTGGTAAAATAGTTTAGATAATTACTTAAAAGATGAAAATTTATTTAAGCCAAAATTCTAAGCTTGTCAAATTAACATTTTAGGTAAAAACTATATTCTATTGGTCAAAATAGATATTTTAAAAATGCTAGAAAATGGGTTTTAGAAAAAAATACAAAATCTAGAAGATTGTTTTTAAAACTAAATTTGTAGAAAATAACTTCTCCTCTTTTTGTCAAAGCTATAGATAATAATATAGTAAAAATTTCAGGGTTGAAAACTATGTTTGAAATTAGCTAGAAAATATTTATAAAATTTCCTAAAATAATAGTACTATTTCAAGTAATACTATCAACAAAAAAAAACTTTTAATGATAATAATAATAATAATAATAATAATAATAATAATAATAATAATAATAATAATAATTATAACTACTTACTTTATACTCTCCTTCCTTTAGAGACAGAGAGAGAATGAGAGGGTGAGGAGACTGAGAGAACAGAGGGGGAACGAGAGAGGGAGATGGGGAATTGAGGGAGAGAGGGGAGGGATTGGGATGGGAGAGCTCACCGGCAGAAAAGATCGGGTCTGTGCATGCGATGGTGGCCGGTCTGGTGAGCTGTGCCTGCGGCGGATCTGAGGTCACAGAGAGTCTCCCTACGCAACCACGACAGCACAGCCCGAAACCCGACGACGAGGCTCAATGGCGGTGGCCACACGGTGGTTGGTCGGATCGACGCAGAACGTGTGGTTTGAAGAAGGCTAGGGCACGACCATGGTTTCGAGCGTCGCGGTGCCTCGTCGAGGAAGGAAGAAGCAGAGGTACGGGCTGGAAGAGGGAAATGGGGTTGAGCGAGAGGAGACGAGCGGTTGCGAAGGTGCCGCGCGGTCAGCGCTCGGCGGTGCTGCTCACAGAGGTGTGTGCATGTGACCAGGGCTCAGCGGTCGGCGCTGCCCCTCTCGCTAGGGTGGTCCTCTCGATTACTTTTTATCAAATTTGAACCGATGACTTATGCCTTACCATGGCGTTACTCTACCACTGAGTTAAAAAGGCCCTATTTAATTCATGAATTAGTTATTTTCCCCGTGGAGAGGGTTTTCGTCGGCATGCATTAGAGATGGCAGGACCAGGTGGCTGGCGGGAAGGCGGGTGATGCACTACGGCGCCGTGCGGAGGAGGGGTCTCTGGAGGGCTGGACTGGACGGTCGCCGTCGAGGTGGCGCTCATCTGCGGTTGAGGTAAGGGCGGTGGTGGTGGCGTTTCTTTTGGGTTTTGTCGGGGGCAATTTTGGGTGAGGTGGAGTCTCCGGCGGTGTTTGCAAAAACAAAAGTTTGATTACAAACTAAGAAAAGAGTACAAATACAATAATTTTTGGGAAAGTACAACTGTAGAAATCTGATAAGAAGACGATCACTTTATCCCTTGGACTATGTGAACTTGAATACTAGAGCCTTTAGAGAATACAGCAGCAATTTTGCAAGAGTTCTTGATTTCTGTGATGCTTCAACAATGATTGGAAACTCTATTTATAGATTTCTGGAAATAACTATTTTAGCAGTTATTCTGATGTGCACGAGGCTGGACTTAGCCACTTTGGGTTGTGCCAACTTTCATTCAGTTACTCAATCGTGTACTAACTGTATTTAGACGCATGGCATCATGTGATTGAGATACGCATGGTCGTATACAGAATAGTGGACACATTTTGAGAGATTAGTGGCATGTGTGCCATGTCATCCTGCTTTAGAATGTAAGTTGTCTCAACTTTATCAGGTTGCGCGAGCTTCAGTCAACAAGTCAAACTGCGCCTGATTGGGTTGTGCCTAGACGCAACTCAGTGCATAGGCACGTGGCAGTTTTTTTGAATATATGAGAAGAAGTTGTTCAGATTGTGCCTAGGCGCAACTCAACGTATACAGGACAGCTGTCAAAATCGTCTCGAGTGGCACGCTTTGAGAGATTCAAAGAGATTTTCTTCATTTATTGTGCTGTTATCTGTCAGTGCTATCAGGCAATGATGGCTATTAATGTCAGACGCCACGTAGGTTTGGGCGTAATGTGATCTGGGCGCAGTCTGATATCAGGTACAACCTAATCAGTAGCGTAGTTTGATCTTTAAACTTCAAAACAGTGGCACAACATAATTTCTGGGGCACAACTTGATTACTGGGTAGTAAAAACATGACGCAACTTAATTTTTATGCACTACAAGACCCCCTTAAAAGTTTTCAAATTTTGAAATTTTCCAAAACTTTGAAATGATTTGAATCATGATAATGACTGAGTCAAGTTGCTCCTATCTCACGCAATCTGTTGTAAACCGTTACGATTTTCTATACGAAACATAAGGTGACTGTTAGGATTCCATCTATTAGGCTATAAATAACCCTTGATTAACCGATTGTAACTCTTTACGTTTGCTCTTAATCTTCTTGAAATCTTTGCGACTTTCTTCTTTGAATATTCTCTTCGACGACATGGCCCCCAAGAAGACCGCCGCCAACAAAGGAAAGGGTGTCGCCGCCCCATCGACTCATGCTCCGTCGGCTCACGCACTACAATATGCGCTGCCCTCCTCTTGACGAGAGACGGCCAACCCAGCACTGGAAGGTGATCAAGGACGAACCCCGAAGCAAATATGACCTTCCTATTGACTTGCGCCCCTCTTTTTAGAGTATGGCGCATCACAAACTTTGTGCCACCCCTTCTTAGGGTGTGGTTGCTTTATTTGAGCACTGTTCGTTCTTACGAACCGTGTTGCGCATGCTATTGCGCAACTTAGTTTTTTATGCAATAAAAATATTGCATAACTAAGTTGAGGCACAATCTAGTATGTGGCGTACCCTGAGATGTGGTGCAACTTAAGTTTCGTGCAACATAGTATGTGGCGCAACTCAGGTTGTCACGCAACTCGGGATATGGCGCAACTTAATTATTGTGTAACCTAAGATGTTGCGCAACTTAGGATGTGGCACAACTCAACTGTTGGCCCAACCTAAGATGCTTGTGCAACTTAATAGTTTGTTCAACTTAATTGTTTTACTCTTTATAAAGTTTACACATTTTTATTGCCTCTAACTTTTTTGTTCATGTATTTCTTTGCAGTTGATCTTAGAGAAGACCCTAATGCTGAAAGATTTGCTTCAGCATTCAATCTCCCGGAGTACAAGGAGAATTTGTCTCATGTCACATTCCCTCAGTACGACGGTCCTGAAGCACGAAGAACTCTCCACATGGCTCAAGAGAACCAGACTCTGTTGAACTTAATGAATGGAGAGCCTCTTGAAAGTCTGGATACTGTGGTCCATAAGAAACCTGCCTTTTTATTCAGGGATGCCATCAAGAAGACCTCCCAGCCTAAGACCAGAAAAGAGCAGAGAATTTTCACAAAGGAGGATAAAGTCATATATCTCACAGAGATATCAAGGTCTATGGCATTATCCCAATATGCTTTTGCCAGCTATCCCAGAAGAATGTCTTGGGATCTGACTTCCATTCAGCAGGCGAGAGTCGGCAGAATCTGTTACAAACTGGGTCCGAAGAACAGGGACCTCTTTTGTAGCACCTCTGAAAAGTACAATACACATTTAAGAGGTTTGAGGCCAAGCTGCATCGCTCCCGAGGATTCCTTCCTGCTCCTTCCGGTCAGAATACCCATTTTTGCCAATACTTTTACAAAAGCTGAAGGAAGATATCCAGACCGCGCTATGCGTATGACAGGTCTGGATAACCCAGATATGAAGCGCTGGAGCAGCTTGTGTATTTAGATTTTGGAGCAATTCAAGGACAAGCTCCTCGATCTGGGTCTCTATAATGCCATCTGTACTACAGTATATGGCATTCGCCTGAACGCTCACATGTTCTTGGCTCTAATAGAGAGGTACAGTAAAAGCACTGGGACTTTCATGACTCCCCATGGAGAAATGGAATTTGCTCTTCATGAGATGGAATATCTCTCTCACCTACTAATGGGTGATAATCCTTACGAAGAGTATGTGCCTACAAACGATAAATTGGATGCTATGGCAGAGAAGAACCCTCAGATGATCGCAGTTTTCCAGGAATTACTGTATCACTATAAGATTTGCTCGCTCTACCACAAAAGCACCACTAGAGGGACTTGTTACACCACCAAGTGGATGTTGTATCTCTTCTTGGGTCATGTACGGGAGGACAAGCCACTTGAAAGCCAAGCCTGTGCTCCTCATTTGTTTGAACCCTTTGATCGAAGCGACATACAATATTTGACGGAGCAACATGATCACGGAGATGTCACACTGGATGAGGATTTACATCCGTTCAAGGCTGGCGACACTCTCCAGAGTTACCTTAGACAGGGTTACAGACCTATGTCTCAAGAAGCTCAGCTAGCGGGTTTTCTATCTTTATGGCTACGGCGCTTTATAGTCCCAGGAGCCAGTGCAGTCGACCGATTCCTTCGAGGCGTCTTGTTTGCTGCAACACGTCTTGTTTTCGGATACAAGATGGATCTTTTATCGCCTATGACTTTTCGCTTGAACGCAGGACTGCGTTCTTTTGTACAGACGATACTGAATGACAAAACGGCGAGGCAAGATTTCCCTCGTACTGAGATGCCATACACCTACCTGTTCGGATGGCTATTACTCCACCATCCTTGTCTGATGAACCCTTATATGGGAGCTATTGACGGAGACTTCATCAGACGCTTTTCCAGTGCTCACTGGCAATATACGGCTCTTTCAGAGTATAGATTTGCCTTGAACCGCGGATCAGGATGGAGTTTTTAATGCGTTGGGCCTCCTCATGGATATGAAGCTATGTCTCCCCAAATGATGGACTTGACTGCAGAATCTCTCTATTTAAGCCAACCCATCTTTTCGTGGCTGCAGGCGATCCGTCCCTCTCATCTGGTCTATAGATCTGAGGAGGAGTGCCACCTGGAACCGTACTTGCCGAGTAGATTTGTACGACAGTTCGGATATGACCAACTTCATGTAGGTAACTCCACCACTTGCCTACAGGCCAAGGGTTACCTCATTGATGGGGCTAGGGCGTGGAGCTATTACAACGCTCGGGGCACAAAAGCTATGTTTTCTATGCCCTATGATCTTCCACAAGGCCCGCGTATGTTATATACATACGCAAACTTCTATACTTTAGCAAACACGTTTGCTAAAAATTTCCATCCTGCCCATAGCTTCGCAACTAAAAAGAGATCCAAATAAAGAAAACATACTTCTCACTCTTTTCGGGATACAGAAGACAAAGATCCTGCGGATCCACCACTGGAGGCATCAATTTTAATGAATTATGTCGATCAAGTTCAAGATCCTCTGGATGTGTCTATAAAGGTGCGGAAAGAGAAATCCCTTGTTAAGGGTTTGAAGAAAAGAAAGACTAAAGAGACGACAGCACCTCCTCAGCAAGATAATAGACCCAACTCTCCAAGGGCTCCAGGGAAGAAGAGAAGAACATCACTGGTTATAAATGAACCAACGACTACAAGAACAACACGTTCTCAGTCAAAACAGATGCTTCTCAGTTCTTCCTCTGGGGAGAAGGAAATCAATCCCTCTTCTTTTCAAAAGCAAGAGAGAGTCACAGAAGGAGGAACATCTACCTCTTTAATCAATCCAGAGGACGATCGTACTAGAGCTAATGAAGAGCCGGTCGCATCAACTCACAGAGAGGTCAAGAGGAAGTTGGTAATCACTGAAGAGATACCATCTCAAGAAGGTAATACCAAAATTGTGATGCTCTAATATTTCAATTTTTCTGTCAACGATGTATATTAAATTGATCTCTTTCTTTATATTGGTTACTTCAGCAGATGTCCAGCCTTCTACTACTTGTGCAGAAGCTTCAAGATTAGAGACTAGAACTGTACGTATTCTCACAAATGTGTTTGCTGCTGCGGGGATAACAGTTCCATCTCCGACTCCTATGAGTCCAGAAGCCTCCTCTCCAAAATAGGATTTGCCTCCACAAGATACTCCGAAAGCTCAAGAGTCTACTCATTCTGAGTAGGCGATTATTGAAGCCTTGGCTGATTGTGATTTTGGTGATGGAACATATGATGATGATTGGAATAATATCACTAACAAAAAACAAACTTTAGTGAATGCACCATTATCTCAGGAACTCCCAACCGATGAAGATCCCTCAACTGCTGAAGACGAGGAGAATGTGGTTATCGACGAATAACATATCAATCCTCCTGAGATCGATGTACCCGTAACTACTGAGAAACCAGAGACATCTGGAGTAGCAGCAGGATTAGTAATTCAAACTCTAATAACTCTGCCACTTCAGATTGAATCAGGAGCAGGCAGTAGTCAAGCTATGTCTACAGAGACCCTGTCGAAGCTTCAGTCAGAGACAGTCAAACCTGTTGAGACTCCTTGTGATGTACCCAGCTCATGTAAATTTTTAAGCATGATCTATTTGTCATAGTACCTTCAACATTATATGTTACTAATATAAATGACATATGTGATTTACAGTAGAACCTACAGGGACTGCAGCAGGGGAGGGAAGCTCTTCTCACATTAGCGCTCAAGACGAAGTGCCTCCACCTACTAAAACTTCAAAGACTCCAGCGGATGTGGTAGCCACTCCAGAAGCCATAGCAACTAATAAGTTTGTGGTGGCCTCTTTTACGAGAGTCTTCTTTACGTCTCTAGAGCCCCAAGTTCATAGAGTGATGGAGAGAGAAGACGTTCCTTTCAGTACCATCAGAACTCCCTCCATATTCTTGATCGGATGTATCCGCAGTCAAGGGGACGATGCTCAGGCTACATTTTTGGAACATATTTTGGATGAGCTGGAGGGATCAATAAAAGCTAATAAGGAGCTAAAAAGAGGAGATATCGAGCAACTAGTCAATACAGAATATGAGGCTATGGCTCGGGAAGCAGAAGCTAGTAAAGCCAATTTTGAGGCATTTTTGCTGGCTTTTACTAGACAATCTTCCGAATTAGATATCCAAATTGCTGATGCAGCTGTTTTTGCTGAGAGTTACAAGACTAAAGCTACAGAGGAAGAGAAAAAGGCTGCTGATTTGGAGACTAAGATTGCTCAGCTTCAAGCAGAACTCCAAATTGTCAAGCAGAGCTTAGAACAAGAAAATCAGTTGCACCAAGATGCTGTTAATCATATGGAGGCTCTGAAGCATCAGAAGGATGAATTTGAATGTCTACAGAATAAAGAATTAGTACGTCAAACTGCTGCTCTACAACCTTTCGATCCTGAATCAGGAAGAGTTGAAGCCAGACAGAGAGTGCTAGATTCTCGTGATAAAAGAGTTCAAGTTCTGAAGAAGCAAACTGCAGAACTTATTACCTATCCTTCAGAGTAGATTGAGCCAAAACTTGTTGCCCCCCTTTTTTTTATTTATAATGTATTCCTTTTGAAAATAGAAATAAAATAAAAAACTTTTTATGTGGTTCCATTACTTGTTACATCTCTTGTTATAGATATAAGTAATAGAATAAAAAAATATATTCAGAGGTACTGGACATGATATATTTCTTGATTTAGAAAATAATAATATTTATTATATCTGCTCAGAGGTAATGTGGACGTAGCAGAATATAAAGTTTAGCAATACTGTTATTTCAATAGACAACTTTATCAGAGGATATAGGGACATGACAAGTTGCTGATGTAGATAATCGGAATTCAGAGGTATGGAGGACATGAATTCTTGTTATTTAAAATAAGTAAATAAGAGACAATAAATGCCAAGATAAATGAATGATTTGTCAAAGAAAGTAAATGAATGAACAATCACTTCGGTTTTCGAGAAAGAGATATTGAATGAATGAACAACCATTTCGATTCTCGAGGAAGAGAATGAATGAACAATTGGACTTCTTTTGAAGAGTAAAAGTCGCATCGATTCTCAAAGCCGACTATCTAGTCATTTTGTCTATAAATAGAGCAAAACTTTCGTAGCTATCGTCAATTTCTTTTCTTTCTGTACAAAATATCTTCCAAAAATTTGCTCACTCCGAAGATCGAAGGAATGAAAGAGACATCTCCTGCTGAGCCTCCGGTGCCTCCTCAGAAAGAAATGGGTGAAGGCTCGACTGTTCCTGCACAAGAGCAGGATCTGATTGCCAAGCTGGTGGAGCCTGGGAAGACTGTTGAAGAGGAAGCAGTAAGAATGGCTGCCTGTGAGTTGCTAGTGTTCAGACAATGAGATATTTGAACTGCTGGCCAATCATATATTTAATCGGGAAGGATCGGGTCCTCGTCCCCGTCCTTAATATTATGTAACTCTTTTCTGTTTTTAAATAAAAATAAACTTTTATTTACATTATTTCTCTGAATAATAAATATTTTGCTTTTATACATAATATTTCTTAAGAAATTTGCCATTGATAGGCATCATAGCACTCTGCCATCCATATCTGTTAATTGATAGGCTCCATTTGAGAAAACCTTGTTTACCATATACGGGCCTTCCTATTTCGCCTCAAACTTGCCTTTGCTCATATGAGTCATAATCATAGGATGCCTGACTGTAAGAACTAGCTCGCCTTCTTGAAATATTCGCACTTTGACTTTGCGATTGAAAGCTTTTGAAATACGGGCTTGATAAAGTTAAATATGTTGTTGAGCCAATAACCTTTTCTCATCGAGTGCCGCCAATTCTTGAAGTCGGAGACGATCATTATTTTCTGTGGTAAGTTCATTAGCAATGGCAATTCTCAGAGATGGAATTTGAATTTTTAGTGGTAAGACAGCTTCACATCCATATACCAGAGAAATTGGTGTACAACCTGTAGGATTACGGACTGTAGTACGATAAGCCCATAGACATTCTCCAAATTTCTCACTCTAATTGCGTTTGTTAATAGAAACAAACTTTTTAAGAAGTTTGATAATAGTTTTGTTGAATGCTTCTGCTAACCCATTAGCTGCAGGAATATAGGCCGTAGAAGAAACATTATTGATCCTGTTATCATTACAGAACCTATTAAACTTCTGGCTGACAAATTATGGCCCATTATTATGGATGACTCGACGAGGTACACCAAATCTGTATATCACGTGATGTTTGATGAAGTTGATGACACTAGTAGTCTTCACTTCAGCTAAAGGTATAGCTTCAGCCCATTTAGAGAAAAAATCGGTTATAGCCAAGATGAACTGATGTCCTTTAGATGAAGGAGGATTGATAGGACCAATTATATCCATGCCCCAAGCTTGGAATAGCAATGAGGCAACAGTCGGATAAAGAAATTTCGACGGTTGGTGAATAAAATCCGCATGAATCTGACATGTACGACATTTTCTTGCATAGTCAATGGCATCTGATACCATAGAGGGCCAGTAGTAGCCCATACGTCGGATACGATCCTGTAATTTGGGACCAGGCTGATGTGCTCCACAAACAACATCATGAGCTTCGTGTAATATCTGCTTTGCTTCATCGCCAGCAAGATATCTCAGGAGTAACCCATCAAAAGTTCTTCGAAAGAGAGTTTTGGTGGTATGATTATAATAGAATCGAAGCGATCGGCGACGAATACTTATAGCTTCCTTAGAGTTTTCTGGTAATATGTTATGTACTACAAAATCGATAAAAGGTGCTCTCCAATCCTTACTAATTACATTGACTTCAATTAAATTACTGAATTCAATGTTATGGTTATTTTCAATACAAAATAATTCTCTGTTGTAGATAACAACCATTTGTTGTCTTTTAACTGGAACTGCTAAGACTGCAGCCAAGTTATCTAAAGCATCAGCTTCTGTGTTACAAGCTCGACGTAAATGTTCGATGAAGAACCCTTTGAACGAAGAAGCTATTCCAATTGCTGCTTCATGGTATGGTATCAGATCTTGATGTCGAACTTCATATATGCCTCTAACCTGATTAACAATCAGTTTAGAATCACCATATACTTCGAGATATTCAATATCCAATTGTTTGGCTAATTGGAGTCCAATGAGCAAAGCATTGTATTCTGCGACATTGTTGGAGCATGACTCATCTAAGGAATAAGCCCTCTGAATAGCTAATCCATCTGGTGAAACGAGAACAATTCCCACTCTAGCGACAAGGGTGCCTCATGGTCCAATTCTAGATGCTCCATCGAAGAACAACCGCCAAGTAGGAAATTCTTCTGATATCATATTAAATTCCAATGTTTTTTCTGGAATTTTATCATAAAGCTTAGATGTCTCAGGGACAGGATGAGGTGCTAAGAAGTCAGCTAATGCTTGGCCTTTCACAGATTTTTGTAGAACATACACCATATCATATTGTGCTAATAATGTGGCCCATGTAGCAAGCCTAGAATTGAGTGTGCTGGGTTTCTTCATTAAGACCCGAAGAGGATTAACTCGAGAAATAACATGGATAGTTTGGACGATGATGTAATGTCTTGTCTTTTGAACAACAAACATTAAGGCTAAGCATTCTTTCTCTAGCAGACTATAATGATGTTCAGCTACAATCATTATCCGAATAAGGTAGTAGATGGCTTGTTCACGACCTTCTTTGTTCTTCTGAACAAGCAAATCTTCCAATGAATGGTCCATCGCTCGGACATACATTAAGAAGGGTATTCCTGAAATCGGTGGCACTAGCACTGGTGGATTCATCAAATACCGCTTTATATCATCAAATGCTCGTTGACATTCTTTCGTCCAAATAAAAGATACACCTTTCTTCATTAACTGAGTAAATGGTCTACAATGTCCAGATAAATTCGAAATGAATCGTCTGATGTACGCAAGTCGACCCTGGAATCCTCGTAGCTCTTTTAGGTTGCGTGGAGGACGCATCTTTTGAATGGCTTTGATCTTCTCGGGATCAACGTGTATACCTTTAGAGATAGTGACGAATCCGAGAAATTTGCCACTAGAGACACCCAAGAAAGACTTGGTGGGGTTTATTTTGAGTTGATGCTGATGCATTAAATTAAAAATAGTTCTTAATTCTTGGATGTGATCTTCCTTTAGACAACTTTTGACAGCAATATCGTAAATATAGCATTTGACGGTCTTTCGTAAATGATCTCAAAATATAGTACTCATAGCCCACTGATAAGTTGCACCCGCATTCTTAAGACCGAACGGCCTGATTGTATAACAGTATACTCCACGAGGAGTACAGAATGAAGTATGTTTTTCATCTTCAGGATTCATCCGGATTTGATTGTATCCAGAAAACCCATCCATGAAAGAGATTCGTTCGAATCCACAAGTATTATCGATCATAACATTAGTAATCGGGAGAGGGAATTCATCTTTAGGGCAAGCATCATTGAGATTTCGAAAGTCTATGCATATTCGAACCTTTCCGGTCTTCTTCAAAACTGGTACGAGTTTGGCTACCCAGTCAGGATGTTGTTCTTCTCTGATAAAACTGCAAGCAATAAGCTTTTTGACTTCATCATCAATCGTATCCATCATTTCAGGCTTGAGTCGTCGTTGCTGTTGTTTGACTGGCTTGGCATTAGACAAGATGTTAAGTTTATGAGTCGCAACTTGAGGATCTAATCCCGATATATCTTCATAACTGCAGGCGAAGACATCAATATATTCACGAATGAGGTGAATTAGTTCTTGTTTATCATCTTTTGGAAGATTTTTGCTAATAAAGATAGGTCGTGGCACACCTTTCTCTCCAACATCGATCTGAATTAGTTGATCCTCAGTAGGTGGTTCTCGTTGTTCAAAACAAAGTTCCCGCTGATTATCCATCTTTTGAGCCCAAGGATCTACTTCAGGAGCTTCTTTAATATCATCTTCGTCATTGTCTGAGAATTCAGCTGACACCATATTAGAAGATACTATTACCCGATGGACATGACCAATACTGGTATCAGAATCCCATGAGATAGAATCAGAAGAGTTAGATCGTTCCTCTTCATCAGATTCGGAAGGTTCTGGAGTTGGAAGGGGTAAAATATATCCTAATCCTCGCTTTGTTTTACTGTAATATTGTTGTAATTTTCCTTTTAGAACAGAAATACGAATAGGAGTTCGCCTTCCTTTGCCGCTATTGAGACCAGTTCTGAAATCATAGCCCATTTTACGGATGATTGCCTTGGATTGTGGACTATAGCGATGTAATTGTAGCCTTTCTGTATCATCCTTATTATTGTTATCAGGCATAATTTTTTGTTCTTCTCTTTTGCTAAAGAGTATAGGAGTTTTACCTTTCTTTCGAGACGGTACTAAGAAGTATGATTCTTGTATTGAATCCAATGATACCGTATTTCTTAGAGATGATACAACTCCTATTGTAACTGGCTTAAAGTTATTTAGCATATCCAAATAACATTAAGAATAATAAGAGACATCAGTATACTGCAAAGGAGAAGCTTTATTAATTTTTACATCATTATTTACAACAGAACCTTTAGCCTTGATAGGCTTAGTCAGATTGATGACAAGAGGAGGAGAAGAAGAACGAGAAGGAGGAGAGAGCTTTTTACGACGAAGGTCGATTACAAGTGGCTCAGAAGAGGTGAGCTCCCTTTTGTTTCTGACTAACACTAGAAGGCTGCTTCTTGTGAGAAGGAAGGTAGATAGTCAGTGGTTTGGAAGATTGAGGATAGAAAGTACGTCCTTTGACAGGAATCACCAAAGTATCATTCGGTACGCCTTTCTGTTCTTCGTCAGTATCCATTGCCAGCACTACCTTCATAAAATCATCCTTGTACATGCGAGAGTCGTTACAGTATGCTTCAACCCCCTTAAAAGGATTTAGGTCTGCAACTTCTTTCTGGACCTCTCCATTGCCATCCACATATTTGAAACATTGATAGAGAGTAGAAGGTACAATATTGTTTTCGTGGAGGAATGGTCTTCCCAGCAAAGCACTATATGAGCCATGATTATCAATCACATAAAAAGTTACCTTTGTACGAAGATTACCAATTTGAAGTTTCAGGCGTATCTTCTCCAAAGGTTTACTTCTTCCTTGATTGAACCCCAAGATGGTAGTGATAGTTGTAGAAAGATTATGCACTGTGATCTTTAAGGCATCCAGTAAAGATTTCGGCATGATACTAAGAGCAGACCCTGGGTCAATCAGAATGCGATCGACTTTCATGGTGTCCACATATCCCGTGAAATAGAGAGGACGATCATGCCAATTATCTTCTAAAAGCATGTCATCTTGTGTAAAAGTAATATTGGGCATTAATTCAAATACACTATGACAATGTGTACATCTGACAAGCTCCTTTTCAGGTTTCTTGAGAAGTGCAAGACAAGCATCAGCCTGCATCAGAGCTTCACTTAACTTTTTTCGAGTTTCTTTTGAGAGACGTAAGAGTTCAAAGATTGACAATCTTGCTGGAGTGTTGCCTAGTTGAGCCAATATATCAAAATTATATGGCTCTTCAAGTCCAATAGATGAGGACTTCTTCAATGCTTTGTCAAAACGGACATGTTGTTTTCCCTTGTCTGCTGATGTCGGTTTGGAAGGAATTGGTTCTACTACCGGTGAGGATGTAGACGGTATATTTTCAGCAGGAGAAGACGATGTAGAAGGAGCATCAGGAGATGGGGCAGAATTCTCTTGAGTTTCAGGATATTCCTGAAGATAAGGTTTACCAAATCTAGTGCCAATTAGAATTTCTTTTTCTGCCACCGGTTCAAAGGATACCATGTTGTAGCTCTTGGTTTTAGTTTTGGAGCGCTTCTTTTGATAAGAAGAGGAAGGTGCTTCAAAATATGCCACCAGATCAGGATGAATCCACATGTTTTCTCCTTTATCAGTTGACAGTGGAACAAGACCCTCATTTTGGGGAGGTGAGAGATTCACGATCTCGAGAGTAGCCCTTGGGATAGACAACACCATCTTGTACTAGTTATGGTAGAAAATCACCAAACTGTACAGAGACGACGCTGGCGGTCACAGTCTTTTTATCTTGTTGGAGGGTAACTGCTCCAGAGTTGACTATTTCTTGGATTTTGCCTTTGAGCACATAGCATGCTCGAGTTGGGTGCCCTATAAATCTGTGATAAATATAATATTTAGGGTGGTCAGTTTTACCAACTTCTTATGGCCGGTTTACTTCAGGTAGTTAACGTTTATTACTTTTGATTGAGCAATCAAAAATGCTCATAATATTATCCTCGTCAAAAGAATATTCTTCTTTTGGATGAGGCGCTTTCTGTGGTGGTACTGATGGAGTGGGTACCGTCAGAGCAACATTAACTGCCAATGACTCCTTGCCCTTAAGATTGATGGCTAATATTTTTTTACCCTTGCGGTTGTTCTAGCGATTATTACCACCGGGTGTAGAATGTTCATCTTGATTAGGACAATTCATTTGAACTCCTAACTGCTTGAACTTTTTGATACTAACCTCCGCTGCCTTGGCATTCACAATGAAAGAAGGCCAATCTTGGAATTGTGTGGATCCCGTCCACATGCTGATGATAGGTAACAAGTATGATTTGCAAGTGTCTATCGTTACAGCAGATGGAGTTTCTAAAGGCATTTTAAGTGCCTCTTGGTAAAATCTTTCATTGAAACTTTCTGTGGATTCATTGTGCCTTTGCTTAATTTTAATAAGGGCGGACATAGTCATGTCACTGACCCCTTCATAGAATCATTCCAAGAATATTTGCTTGAAACCAGCAAAAAAAGTTATACAGCCATCAGACAAGCTACTGTACCAGTCGTATGCTGCACCGGCTAAACAACCGACGAACACTCTGGTAAGGAGAGCATCATTTGGCTACAATTGGTCAGTCATCACTTGAAAGTGATTGATGTACTGACGTGGAGAAGTGCTGCCATAAAACAGCATAATAGTGGAAAGCTTGTATTTAGGAGGAAATTGAACTTCCTTCCATTCTGCAGGATAATGTTACTTTATCCCAAGTCTCTGCAGACCATCCTTCTGCTTAAAGGCCTCAAACTGAGTGCGTAAGAGTTTTACAGCCTCATTAGCATCCCCTGATGTCTGAAAATTGGTAGGCTGGTTACTGTTAGGAGGAGGAACAGCATGGTAATTACCACCCCCAGCACCTGACTGACAGGGAGCAGCTTGGACTGGTACAGAAGCAACATGAGGAGGAGGTACCCCCAGACTAATATTAACCGATACTGAAGATACTATGAGCTCAGGATTTGTAGCAGGATTATAACCGGTGGAACTGTATGTTAGGCCACGATTATAGTGTGCATACTTGCAACCATTTCAGCCATGGTTTTCAATTTATCTTCCAGTGCAACAATTCATTGCTCTTGACTAGCTGAAGTAGAGGCATCTTAGTCTTCTGTAATGGCATATGATGTCACTTCTCTTGCCATTATTGAAGAGATAGTTTGTTAAGAACTTTTACTATCTGTATCAAAGTCAGACAAGGAATCCTCCCTTAGATGAGTAATGGGAAGATCTTTTGGATTGAAGACATCCTGATCTGAATTTTGATCTTTCGATCTGGTATGTTGAAAGACCCCTTCACTGGATTCACGAAATTGTCTCAGGTATTGCTGATTCGAATTACGAGACGTGCCACGCCTTGATGATTTTCTACCTCCAGTGTTTCGAGAAGCCATATTGACAGAAGCATATAATAGTTCGTCATTATCTTCCATCATGGGTTCAGGAGTTGAAGCATAATTCAGCCGATCGAAAATAGATCGTTTAGCTGATTGGCAAAAATATTTGATGACCACCTCATGAAGGCAGTGGCATTCTGACGAGTGATCTAGAGGTGAATGAGACATCTCTGTGACCTCCCATCTATGTGTAAGATGTTACCGGAGATCAGTCATCACTATATGACGAGAAGAAGTCGAAGGAACATATTCCTTAATGATATTAGGAACATGCTTCATGTTCTTCAGGTGCTTAGTTTCGTGAGTGTACAAAGAAGTACTTAACTCATTGGCATAAGTGATCGGTTCCTTCTTCTCAAATTTCTGTTTCTGGTGCAAATTGACCTTCAGCATAGGATTATTACGTTTTACCGAAGTTGTTACTGATTGATGCCTGTTGAGATAAGTGCGTAAATCAGAGAATTCTGCACCCGGTGCCTCTGTTTGAGACACCATCAATTTTCCTTGCTTGGATCTTGAGATCTGCAAGGTTGGAAGATCTTGAGCAGTCCTCATAGGGGTAGAAAAAAATACCTCTCTGATCAGTATTCTTTTCTCTGACAGAGATTTGAAAACCTCTGTTTAAGGGAATGGAATCTAATATATCATCCTCTGAGTCATAGACTAGAGAAGATTAAGAAAAAAACCAAAGGTTGTTTTCCTTTATTTTGTGAAGGGTTAGCTAAAAAGCATTTCCCTCTGTTTTGTTGTGGAACCACCTTAGACACAGGTTGCGCCAGTGTCAAAGGACCCTTCCCTTTGTTCTGCCTAGTTTTGGTACTAGAACATTGTTTCTCCAAGTTCAGAACTGGAGAATTGGAAGAGGGTATAGCCAAAAGACTAGTTCCTTTGGGTTGCACCAGAGCAGCATGATGAGCAGACTGCGCCTGGATGACTGAGTGCTTAGGTTGCGTCATAGCCATATGGGCTACTGGTTGTACCCTAGTAATAGGTTGTGCCTTGGCAACAAGATGGGCTAACTGTGCCTTGGCAGCAGCATGATTGGACTGCATCTTCGCAGCAGAAAGAGAGGACTGTGCACGGACAGCAGAAAGAGTGGACTGCGCCTTGGCAGCAAGGAAAGTAGGTTGCGCACGGGCAACAGAAGCAGACTGCGCACGGGCAGCAAGAAGAGTGGACTGCGTCTGAGCCACAGAGACAGATTGCGCCTGGGCAGTAGAGGCAGGTTGCGCCTGGACAACAACAACTGTAGAAGACTTAGGAGTCCACACAGTTTTGTTCTTGGTAATTGCTACAGTATGCTTATTGCTCTTCTTGTTGATCATATCTTCATAGGCTGTCTGGTTAACTTGAACAACGAGAGTCTTCTGCGTCTTGTCGATTGACGCAGTATCACATTGAGTTGTCACCTTCTCGTCGGAGGAGAACGTCGTTTCCAGCAGAGTCGCCATTTTGTTTGCAAAAACAAAAGTTTGATTACAAACCAAAAAAAGAGTACAAGAGTACAATGATTTTTGGGGAAGTACAACTGTAGGAATCTGATCAGAAGATGATCACTTTATCCCTTGGACTATGTGAACTTGAAGACTAGAGCCTTTGGAGAATGCAGCAACAATTTTGAAAGAGTTCTTGATTTCTGTGATGCTTCAACAATGATTGGAAACTTTATTTATAGAGTTCTGGAAATAACTATTTTAGCAGTTATTCTGATGTGCGCGAGGCTAGACTGCGCCACTTTGGGTTGCACCAACCTTATGTTGCGCCAAATTTAATTCAGTTACTCAATCGTCTACTAACTGTATTTAGACGCGTGGCATCATGTGATTGAGATGCGCGTGGTCGTGTACAGAATAGTGGACACGTTTTGAGAGATTAGTGGCATGTGCGCCATATCATCCTGCTTTAGAATATAAGTTGTCTCAACTTTATTAGGTTGTGCGAGCTTCAGTCAACAAGTCAAACTGCGCCTGATTGGGTTGCGCCTAGACGCAACTCAGTGCATAGGCATGTGGTATTTTTTGAATGTATGAGAAGAAGTTGTTTAGATTGCGCCTAAGCGCAACTCAGCGTGTACAGGACAGCTGCAAGATCGTCTCGAGAGGCACGCTTTGAGAGATTAGAAGAGATTTTCTTTGTTTATTGTGCTGTCATCTGTCAGTGCTATCAGGCAATGATGGCTATTAATGTCAGACGCCACGTAGGCTTGGGCGTAATGTGACCTGGACGCAGTCTGATATCAGGCGCAACCTAATCAGTGGCGTAGTTTGACCTTTAAACTTCAAAACAGTGGCACAACTTAATTTTTGGGGTGCAACTTGATTACTGGGTAGTAAAAATATGGCACAACTTGATTTTTAGGCTCTACAAACGGATGGCCGGGAACTGGTGTCGGCGGATGGGGATGAAGATGATGATGGGTTTGTTACTGGTGGTGGTGATGGGCTAGGCACGACGGAGAGGAGGAGGTCGTCTGGGCCAGGGGAGCATTGGTATTGGTAATAGGTTGGGCCGGTGATGAAGGGGTAGTACAGGCTGCAGTCGAAGGGTACGGGTATGGCAGAAAAGACAGGGTTAGGTCGAGCGGTGGTAGGGAGACGGGGTGACGACAGATTCTGCAGTGCACGACGATGGCCAGGATGGCTGTTGCAGTTGAGGCAAAGTCGTGGTAGTATCGGGGGTGATGATGTGGTGGTGGTGATTGAAGTCAGGTGGCGGAGGAGGTGGTCGATGGTCACAGGGTGAATGTGGAGGAGGTAGGGCATGGTGCAGGCGTGGCTGACCGAAGAATAGGGAAGGTCGAAGATGAGGCTGAGGCATGGAGAGGGGTTGCGGTCAGTGGCGCTGTGAGGGATGTGATGACACTGGCGAGGGTGGTGGCAGCAAGGGGATGGTAGCGGTGGTTGTCAAGGAGGTGTAGGGTTAGGATTTGATTGTGTCGGGATATGTCCGACACAAAAAAATGATGTATATGTAAATGTAGAATAAGAATTGGATGTGGAGGGACACGTACACGGACACGATGCATGGTTCTTATGGACGAATATTTGTGGAGTAATTTGTGAAGATGAAACACATATGGAGGCTCTCCTTATATAGGAGGTGGACTCCTAGATTGATATAGACTAGGAATTTAAAACCCCTTTTTGATATCTCACTATTTAATTTAAAATTAATACAAAACTAATATAATCAAATACAATCCGATCCGAATTCATATCTAGATAATTCATATCTATAAGTTAAATAAATTTAATAATTTAAAACTAAATTTAAATTATCATATCTAATTACATAAAGTTTTCAAAAATATTATTATAATAATAATAATCATAATTTTGAAAATCATAATTAATATTAATAGCAATGACTTCAAGATACTTTTTAATGAATTTAGAAAAATAATAAAAGGAAAATTTAAAAATATATATATGAATAAATTTCATGTATCTCACTAGCAAATAATATATTACATATTATTTTTAGAAACTAATAACCATACTTTGTAAAATAGTTTTTACAAGAAAATATAACAAAATGTTTTGACTAAAATAAGCAAAATTTTACATTCATATTAGTATTTCGATCCAAAATATGTATTTGCTATAAAAGTTTATAATAAAATAATTTCTGAATTAATTAACTATTTTTTATCAAGCATTTGTACTCGTCGTACATTACCAAAACGAAAAAGAAAAATACCGAAATAAAATTTTAAATTGTAGTGAAAATTTAGGGGGTTTACATCCTACCCAACTTACAAGAATTTCGTCCTCGAAATTAAGAATAAGTAGGGGGGTTGAGAAGGTACAAGGGTATATCGATACGATCAAATCATGGACGACGTTTAACACAAACTTGTATTTAGAAAGTCGTGATTTAGATAAATACAAAAATAATCATGGATATGGCTAATTAATGCAAGAGTAAAAATGATCAAGGGTTAAGGTTTAATCAAGATAACCTGCATTAAGGAATAATATGGTATCAAAAGAAAATAATCTAGAGACCTTTAAGATATAGTTTCTTGGGAGTAGGTTGAGGGCACAATTAAGAGAACGATTAGATTCTCTCCTAATTTAAGTGATTAGGAGGTCGTGATAGTAAATATAGGGCCGAGGAAAAGAACGAGTAGTTTAGGACGAAGGTATAGTAACATTGAGTGGTAATGGTCATGAGTGAAAGGACAGCTACTAGAAATTCAAGTACAGCGCTTTCGTCCTTCTAAAATAGATGAAGGCGAAAGTAACAAAGGGTTCGAAGAAGAGATTATCAAATATAAATACGAATACATAGTTCAAAGGAGACCGAATAATTCAAAAAGAATTGCCAAGGCAATAGTGGATGAGATTCTAAGGGGTAAGTTTAACTATATCTCATGCACGTAGAATAATCATGTGAAAGACGAACCAAACTGCACTAGGTTGATCAGACCATCATGCACCGGTTCTGATTAGACAATATGTTAGTGGGTGCGCACCCAATAAAACTTGTCATGATCAAGCTCGATAAAGAAATAAGCTTGCAAAACTTAGGCTAATTTAGCAGTATAAGATAGTCAAAATATCAGTAGAAGATAATGATGAAATAATTTAAATAGTCCAAGATTCTTAAAATCTAAGTTTTGCCCCAAGTTTGGGCCTATGCAATCGTCCTAGTGTTTCCTTGTCTATGGCTTGGTTGGCTAGATGGGTTAGGGTCCTCTAAATTCTATAGTCTAAGTAAACTTATCAATATGGGTCGTAAGAACAATTGGATTGTTAGGTCGTGAGGTATTCTACCCAACTTACAAGAGTTAAACTAGTAGTGTGATAGGACAATGGGACAAGTCTACCTAGTATGGGTTACCTTATTAATCTCTATCAAGCACGAAAGAAGGGCACGAATCATGATAGAAGGGATCAAGCAAGATGCAACTCGAGGAGTCAAGCGAGAAGGCGGTCAAGTATGCGGATGAGATCCTAGACGCTAATCCTATACGCAGGCTTGCTTGGTACGGTAAAGTAACCAAAAAATTTATCTTAACATACATGGGCCACCACAAAAACATGTAACGCCCTAGTCCCAATATACGTAGGACTAGGAACGTAGATATGCCAGCCGTATAATAAATATACGTAATCTGTAAAATGCAGTAAACCACAGCTAACTAATCCCATCCACAAAATAAAATTAAGCTTTTATAGAAATAAGTAAGAATTTGTCTGTTTACATGTAGTTGGGCGGAGACAAATCTACTGCCAACTAATAAAAAAAAAGAGATACATGACATACGAATGAATTGGCGAGAAGAAAGGTCCAAGGCACGTCATCTTCAAAAAAAAATGGAGAAGACCACAGCTAACTAATATCATCCACAAAATAAAATCAAGCTTTTATAGAATTAAGTAAGAATTTGTCTGTTTACATGTAGTTGGGTGGAGACAAATCCACTATCAACTAATAAAAACAAAAGAGATACATGACACGTGAATGAATTGGCAAAAGTAGCAAGAAAGGTCCAAGCCACGTCATCTTTAAGAAAAGTGGAGAAGACCACGACCTCGGCTAGAGTACCTGCGGAAGACATGAACACACACCTAGAGAGATCACCAGGTCCTCAGAGGGACGTAACAAGATACATGAAGAACATGCTAATATAAACTGTCATAATAATAATAATATGCTAGACTCTCCTAGACACCAACATGCAAAGGGGAATGCTAAGCATCTATTGTGCAATTTAGAAGACAACTTTCATGCGCATGGGTGGAATTTAGGCTACATGTACGTAACTGGCATCCAGTCATCTGTATCCGTCCGTAACGTCCAAGACGTCAGAGGGTATCTGCAAATATAAATTGCCACAGTTCCATCCGGAGACTGTGGTTTACCTGTTTGGATTCCTATACGTACTAGCGACTGTCCTCCCCCAGTATTTTCCATACTGTTCAAGTCATGTCCATAACTTGTCCAGTTTTGTAACTGCTTAAGTCTCTATACCCTAGTCATAGCAGTTACGAACAACTACCGTCACACGACTTTAGAGATGGCCAGTCCATAAGTCGTGCCCCTAGCAAAATGTCTCAAACCGTGTAGTGTGAGTGTCATGGCCCAAGAAGATATAAGGATATCCTCCAACAAGAAGGTAGTCCGCTAAAACTAAGTTAACATACATATAGTAAAGTAAAACGACTAATAGAGTCGCTTGCACCCAAGTGTGGCTTGGACGCGCAGTTTATAACAATTAAAAATAACAAATATGAAACAAAGTAAATAAATAAATAATATGACAGTTAATTAGAAAGGTATACTTGTCTGACGTCTGGTGTGCTGCGATGATCATAATGTCCTGATTTGTCACATGCTATGGTAGAGGGGTAAGGGTTCGAATCCGCGAGAAAATAGGTACGCATCATTAGTCATGACAAATAGCGATAGTCGAATGGGGAATTTGGAGGATAATGCTTATAATCTTTTTAGAAAATATTTGAAGGACATATTTTATTATTAGAAACAATTTTTAGAATAATACATATTAGAAAAACCGTTTTAGGCCAAAATACTCTAAATTTGTCAAATAATATTTTTGGCTAAAATCTATATTTTTATAAATAAAACATATTCTAGGTAAATACAAAATATTTCTAGAAAACACAGTTGAAAATCAAAAGATTCGTTTTGTAGGCTAAAACTCTAAGGGGGTAAAATATGATTCAAATAATAATAAAAACTATATATAAAAGTATTTTTGTAATCATTTGAAATTTACTAGGAAATTATTGATTATATCTTGAAAACTATATGTTGGTAAAATAGTTTAGATAATTACTTAAAATATGAAAATTTATTTAAGCCAAAATTCTAAGCTCGTCAAATTAACATTTTAGGTAAAAACTATATTCTATTGGTCAAAATAGATATTTTAAAAATGCTCTAAAATGGGTTTTAGAAAAAAAATACAAAATCTAGAAGATTGTTTTTAAAACTAAATTTGTAGAAAATACCTTCTTCGCTTTTTGTCAAAGCTGTAGATAATAATATAGTAAAAATTTCAGGGTTGAAAACTATGTTTGAAATTAGCTAGAAAATATTTATAAAATTTCCTAAAATAATAGTACTATTTCAAGTAATACTATCAAAAAATAACAAAAATAATAATACTTTTAATAATAATAATAATAATTATTATTATTATTATTATAATAATTACAACTACCTACTTTATACTCTACTTCCTTTAGAGACAGAGAGAGAATGAGAGGGTGAGGAGACTGAGAGAACAGAGAGGGAACGAGAGAGGAAGATGGGGAATCGAGGGAGAGAGAGGAGAGATTGGGATGGGAGAGCTCAGCGGTGTCGCCGGCAGAAAAGATCGAGTCTGCGCATGCGGTGGTGGCCGGTCTGGCGAGCTGCGCATGCGACGGATCTGAGGTCGCAGAGAGGCTCCCTACGCAACCACGGCGGCGCAGCCCGGAACCCGACGACGAGGCTCAATGGCGGTGGCCACGTGGTGGTTGGTCGGATTGACGCGAAACGTGTGGTTTGAAGGAGGCTAGGGCACGACCATGGTTTCGAGCGTGGCAACGCCTCGTCGAGGAAGGAAGAAGAAGAGGTGCGGGCTGGAAAAGGGAGATGGGGTTGAGAGAGAGGAGATGAGCGGCTGCAGAGGCACCGCACGGTCAGTGCTCTGCGGCGCAGCTCGCGAAGGTGTGTGCATGCGATCGGGGCTCGACGGTCGGCGCTGGTCCACTCGCTGGGGTGGTCCTCTCGAGTACTTTTATCGGTGGAGAGGGTTTTCGTCGACGTACATCGGAGATAGCGGGACCAGGTGGCTGGCGGGAAGGCGGGTGATGTTCTGCGGTGCCACGCGGAGGAGGGGTCTCTGGAGGGCTGGACTGGCCGGTCGCCGTCGAGGTGGCGCTCATCTGTGGTCGAGGTAAGGGCGGTGGTGGTGGTATTTCTTTTGGGTTTTATCGGGGGTAGTTTTGGGTGAGGTGAAGTCACCGACGGATGGCCGGGAACTGGTGTCGGCGGATGGGGATGAAGATGATGATGGGTTTATTACTGGTGGTGATGGGCTAGGCACGAAATAGAGGAGGAGGCCGTCTGGGACAGGGGAGCATTGGTGGTGGTGATGGGTTGGGCCGATGATGATGGGGTAGTGTAGGCCGTAGTCGAGGGGTTCGGGTATGGCAGAGAAGACGGGGTCGGGTCGAGTGGTGGTAGGGAGACGGGGTGACGACCGATTCTTGCAGTATGCGACGACGGCCAGGGTGGCTATTGCTGTTGAGGCAAATTCGTGGTGGTATCGGGGGTGATGATGTGGTAGTAGTGATTGAAGTCAGGTGGCGGAGGAGGTGGTCGATGGTCACGGGGTGAACGTGGAGGAGGCAGGGCATGGTGCAGGCGTGGCCAACCGAAGAATAGGGGAGGCCGGAGATGAGTCTTAGGCAGGGAGAGTGGTAGGGTTAGGATTTGATTGTGTCGGGATATGTCCGACATGAAAAAGATGATGTATATGTAAATGTGGAACAAGAATTGGATGGGGAGGAACACGTACACGGACACGATGCACAGTTCTTGTGGAGGAATATTTGCGGAGTAATTTGCTAAGATGAAACACATATGGAGGCTCTCCTTATATAGGAGGTGAACTCCTAGATTGATATGGACTAGGAATTTAAAACCCCTTTTTGATATCTCACTATTTAATTTAAAATTAATACAAAACTAATATAATCAAATACAATCCGATCCGAATCCATATCTAGATAATTCATATCTATAAGTTAAATAAATTTAATAATTTAAAACTAAATTTAAATTATCATATCTAATTACATAAAGTTTTCAAAAATATTTTTATAATAATAATAATCATAATTTCGAAAATCATAATTAATATTAATAGGAATGACTTCAAGATACTTTTTAATGAACTTAGAAAAATAATAAAAGAAAATTTTAAAAATATATACATGAATAAATTTCTTGTATCTCGCTAGCAAATAATATATTACATATTATTTTTATAAATTAATAACCATACTTTGTAAAATAGTTTTTACAAGAAAATATAACAAAATGTTTTGACTAAAACAAGCAAAATTTTACTTTCATATTAGTATTTCGATCCAAAATATGTATTTGCTATAAAAGTTTATAATAAAATAATTTTTGAATTAATTAACTATTTTGTATCAAGCATTTGTACTCGCCGTACATTACCAAAACGAAAAAGAAAAATACCAAAATAAAATTTTAAATTGTAGTGAAAATTTAGGGGGTTTACAGTATCGGAGCCTGTGTGTAGGAGCAGAGTCTTAGTATCTAACCCCACTTAAACTTAGTATCCTATTTTCAAATAGGAATCGTACCTGTCGGAGCAAGCATGTGCCTTTCTCTTTAGGAATTCAAATAAGTCTACTTGTTCTAATAGTGGTCTTTTATTTGTCCATGTATACCAATAGCAGTAGTTTACTTACAGTAGCAACAACATGAAGGATGGGGAAATAATATTGTATGGTAACAGATAGAAGTATTAGGGTCAGATGAAGGGAGGCTAACTAAGATATCCTGTCTCCTGCATGTCAGGAAACTGGAACCATTGAGAACGAAGGAAGGTCCTGACCGTAGGGTTTCGAGCCAAGGGAAATCGAACACCACCCCATAGGCAACCTATAGTGTAATCAATTAGTGATTGGAATTATAGTAGTGAAGATCAGAATCTTAGATGGATACTTGACTTTGGGTGAAATTTATGTTCATTTATGGAAAATGTTTCTCTAGAATCTAAACAGAAAGTGGCAATGTGGAATTCACTAGTGTCTACTTTGTTGATTCGACACACTAATACTTGTAGTTTTATGTTTGTAAATTTAAGAATCCTGCATGTGTTGAGGATACGACAGACATACATTATGATATGTAGATGGAGATGGTTCACATGTTGTATGTTCATTCTTTTGAATTTTCTATTGTCTATCTCATCTCGTTTATGGTTGGTAACTTCCCTGTGTTAGATCTCTCCACTTAGGAGTTTACACTGTATATAGGTACTTGAGTATAGGAAAGTTGAGAGCAAGGCTAGTGCTAATTTTAGAGTAACTGTAGTGTCATTATCATTGCAAGTTATACATATCACCAATTCAGTTCTGAAACCATGGCTTCACAGATGAACTACAAAAGCCTAAGTAGAAATTACTGTAGCACAAATAAAAGTGAATTGTTGTTGAGATCAGCAACATAAATTTGTTAATGACAAGTAATCAGTTAGGTACCTGTATATATGGATATTTTGAAGAGATAGGTGGCATCAGTTTCTACCAGTGCAGATAACAGTAACAAGGGTGTTCTAAGAACCCAAGAAACCAGGGTATGGGGTGTACCTATATTAGGCAGATATGGGCTATAGAGGTTGCTTACATGTTCACATATTTGGGTATCGGAGTATCCGAGTTTAGTGCCTATGTATCCGTAGTATAGGTGGCAATTTAGGGTGAATTAGACCTGGGTGGCAATCGAGCAAGGAGAGGGGTACAGGTAATATAATAGGGTTCCTATCTATGAGGGGTTCAATGTCTACATCGTTATGTCGGTGTTCTTATAGGAAGCACAGATTGTATACTTGAGTACCATGGATAAGATAAGTAACACCAGATTAGAAAAGAGAAAAGGTAGGGCAAAGGGCCAGTATTCATATACTGTATAGGTAAGCCAGAATAACCCTTCAAAGTGTATATTTAATTTGTAATAGGAAAACAAACTAAAACCCAAGTGGTTAGCTAGACCAAAGGAAACCAAATAGTAGTGTAGAAGTTTCTTTTGATCTCAAATTATCCATTGACATTATATATTTCGCTAAATAGGTTATTTGGACTCGAGTTTGGCACGGGACCCGTAACAGCCGCTCAGGACCAAATGCAAGTATACCTTGCCCTTCTTTACAACTTTATTTACATGCTTATTCGTCTCATTACTCATTTCTCCTGTTTGAGAGTTGACATGTGTTTCTCGTATCATGTATACTATTTCGCTAGCTTCATTGGTATATAGTCATTGTTCATGATTGACCTTGTAGTTCATATTGGAACTATTTCTCACGTGTGCTTGATTGAGTTGTATCATAGAATGAATGTGCTATAGTTGAACTGCTATTTTCTATTTGTTATTTTCTTAACCTGCGAGTCCACACTAGGGGCGAGGGTTGACTGTTTGCACCTGCGAGTCCACGCCAGGTGCAAGGGTGATTGCCTTGAACTAACCTGCGAGTCCACACTAGGGGCGAGGGTTAGTGATTAGTTTCAAACCTGTGAGTCCACTCTAGGGACGAGGGTTTGGTATCCGATTGATCTCTTGACATGTGTTCACTTATTTTCTTCTAGCAGTTCATTTATGTGTAGTTGTTCTTATATTCATGTATCATGATCGCTTAGACTTTTTCTGTTTATATCCTGGATTTCCTTCATGCATGATAAACTGTTAGAAAGGCTTGTATATTATGTATCTTGCTAGTCCTCTAGGACATGATGATCTCTTCAGGTTTAGCCGAGTATTGAGCCAGGTGCACACGAGCAGGTTTGAGCCAACATTGGACCATGATACCACTGCAGCTGAGGGTATCTTGATGATTAGCAGTTTGGACTCAGTTATTTCATTTTTATTTTCATGTTCTATTTTATTTTTGTCTATGGGTAGTGGATTTGTGTCCACCAGACGTAACTGGAATTCTCAATGAACTTGATACTTCATTTATATTATCATTCTTATTCAGTCTCATTTGAGTTGATTGTATCATATTTCTGTGGATGAGATCTAGACTACCATGTTAGTTCTATAGACTCTGTGACTTGTGTATATTAGACATCGTTCTACCGCCGACACTGTGGCGTAGGCTGGACTTGGACACGACTCGTATCTGAAAAGCGGGTACGGGTCGTAACAATTACATGAAAATCTAATAGTATTAACTACTAATCGCAATTACCAACTAACCAATGCTGAGTTGTATTAGTTAGCTGATGACTGGGCTGCCAAGCTGGCAAGTGAGCTGCCAAGTGAATGTTACCTACTGTTACTTGAAAGCAATGACTATAGAAACTTAGAACCACATTGATTAGATGTTAGCCATGACTATAGAAACTTAGTTAGTGAGATTAGACAACTTTAATTTGGCTCTAATCTAGCTAGAGTTTCATTTAGAATCTATTTGTTGATTTAAACCATAAGCTATAATGGGCCTTTTTTCAAAAGGCTTGCAATGACAAATAGGAAGGCCTTATTGGCATTTGTACCCAACCAAGCCCTAACCAAACCCCTTGGCCGGCCAAGATGAGTTCCCCCTTGCTATTAATAGCCTATATAGCCACTTTTTTTCCCCTTTCATACAAACACGAACCCTAATTTATGTTCTTTCCTAAATTGCTCCATTCCTCAAACTGAGTCCAAATTCACTCAAACGAATTGTAAACTCTTCAACTTGAAGATAGGAAGCCTTAATTGCCTATCTTGGGAGCATTTGGAGCAATTTGACCATTGGAGCTTGGTGGAGATCTAGATCTAGAAACTTTTTATTGGGATTCCAACTCCCAATTAGTAAGAGCCCTCTAAACCTGTAATGCTCCAGTCCCAAAATACATAGGACTAGGATACGTCTACATGCTAGCTATGCATCGAGAGGACTCCAGCTGCTCGAATACCTATAAGTTGTCTGGTTGTTATAGAATCAACTATATTTTAATCTAATAAATAGCGGTAATAATAATAAATCGAGTACAATAAGGCTGATCAGACCCTAATACACTGATTCTTGAATAGATAAATATATTAGAATGGATCCCCAATAACACATTTTTCATGAAAAAGCTAGGAGAAAATGCAAGCTTGTACAAGAGTAGGATATAATAACAGCGAGTGTCAAATACTGGACAAAATATAAATATGGAAGATATGATAATAACACAACTAAATATACTTGAAGTTTTGGCGAAGCAACCGTCATCCATCAATGCACTAAACCATGATAACTCCATCAAATACTTAGAGAGATCACCAGGTCCTCAGGGGACTAGCAAGAGACATAATATACAAGCCTACTTTGAAAGTTTAAACATGCAATGATATATAGAATAGTGATAAAAGAAAGTAAAGACTGAAGGGAGTACAGTACTAGAAATAAAACATAAAAGAAATGACATGGCTCGAGAATCGTTCTAATAAACGCAACTAAAAGGAAATTGAGGTAAACCACAGCCTGGTGGTTGCTAAAGGCCCTATAGATTGCATCCCAATGGTTGCTAACAAGCTATAGTAAGTCTCAATCGCAGCCCGGTGGTTGCTAACGATTGAGAGTGGTCAGGTATAGTCACGTCTATAACAAGGTCCTCTCATAAAACTATGAGTCGAGCAAGTTAAGTCAAACATGTCAAGTCCAAGTCAAGTCCAAGTCAAACAGGTCAGGAGATCATAGCATAGGCAAAGCAATACTATCACTAGGCATGAACAAGATAAGGAAAATAGAACAAGAAAGATGGAAAAATATGAACAATCTACGTGCACGTAACACTAGAAAATAACAGTGACATTAAGCAGGAGAAATATGTAACCAAGTAAGAAAGAATGTCAATATAGAAAATCATGTAAATACTTTAAATTTTGGCAAGGTATACTTGCCTAGTGTGGCGCGTAGAACCAACAATAACTAACCAATCGTCCAACTCCTGCAACCGAATCCGGATGCTGAAACAAACATCACCAACGTGTTTGTCATAATAAAATGTCTAAGTTTGCCTTTCAAAAAGTATAATTCTGGACACAGGGACAAAACGGTAATTTCGGATCAAAACGGTATCCGCAGTTGGACCCGCTTTGTACCAAAAAATGTGCCAGCACCTACGATCTATAAAGTCATCAAACTATATGTCTACGGTTCCAGTTTGACAAGACGAACCCAACCGTATATCCAAAGTTAGATTTTGGTGGACCGTGCACAAATTCGCTCGTTGGATTGGGTCACGGGCCCGGCAAAATAGCATTCCGATCGACCTTTTCAGAATCGGACCAAACTTGGCGCACAGGACCAGAAAAATGATACGGTCTTATTGGCGTAAGTTTTGTCTCAAGATGACAAGTGTGTATAAAGTAATTGACAAGTTTGCAAAGAGGTCGATACGACGTTCTTCGACTGATGTGCCTCAAATTCGTCGTGCGTACGTAACCAATTCGAGTTTCGTCGAAGCCCACACGTCTGTGGAATCGATACGCACCATTTAAAGCTTTTGGTTCATGACAACGTCGCCCGGTTTGTCGGGGCACACGCCGTATCATGTGTTTTCCTATGTTTTTTAAAACAAATTTACGTGGTTTTTCTTGATTTTCAAATCGATTTCTTTCTCTGGGTAATCAACTAAACTTAAAAGTAATAATATGGTCTTCATTCTGATTAGGTCCTCTAGAACTTTGTTCAATTAGATTTTGATAATTCGATATGGTTCGATAAAATTATGCCTTCCTATTAGGGTACATGGAATTAAAACTGTCGTCATACTATCGTAATTTTTAACGATTTTCTCAAGGCATTTTGTAACACTCCACCGCAACTAAATTAAAATTGTTTGATAAAAATTGAAGAGGGTTATGTTGTGAACATAGCAGAGTTGGTAGCTTGAAATTTTATCGAGAAACGTGGAAGAAAACGAGGCACGAAGTGGCCTTGCCCGTTTTTGCTACTGTTGTTGCTGTCACGTGCTTCAGTCGAGTTTGGCGGCAATGTGCAGTACTTCGGCGGGGCTGGGTGGCGCGTGCAGGTGACAAGGATTTCGTCCAAGGTAAAAGGATCTCCTGATCTTCAGAAATCCCAAGTTCGAGGGGTGTTTGGTGGTGGAGGTATGGGAATACTTGTCGAACCCGGATTTCTTTATACCTAGGTTTTAAAACCAAAGTTTGATAGGATTTCTATGTGATTTAAGTTCTAAATCCAGGTTTAAATGGAAGAGAATCTATCCTAGTTTAGGCCGCAAAAGATTTTATTCAATTTGGTTAACAATTAACCAAGTTTCGATCTTTCAAAAATTTAAAAAAAAACTTTGCTACAGGCGTGAGGCTGCTCTCAGGTTTGGAGGAAGAACTCAACTCGCGACTTTTTGGTTCGAAAATCTCGTTATATATATATATATATATATATATATATATATATATATATATATATATATATATATATATATATATATATATATATAAAATATATCCTAAAGTCCACAAAACTAGAAAAAAATTTATTCTTAGCTAATATTATCCTATTTGATACAATAACAGTTTATGTATATAAAATATCTTATACATAATATTTATTAGCCGAAGTAAATCATATCATAAATTTTACACATTAATACCATAATAATCCAAAACTAATTATACTAAAATGTTAATAGGAAATAATCCCAATAAATCTAAATAAGAAAATGTTATCATATATTCACACAAAATATCAATCTCTTGTTATAGCAAGTATATGTGTATATATATATATATATATATATATATATATATATATATATATATATATATATATATATATATATATATATATATAACACTCATTTAAAAGAAAATACTTATTTAACCACCAAAATAAACATAATAACTACTATTACACAATAATTATCCACATGGACCCCTTTGAACGTACTACATGACTACATTGCTTCGGGTTTGGTTCTGGTCCAGTTTGTCTAGTTTGACACAATCAGATCTCCTAAAAAGTCAATGATCTAATTAATAAATAATTAAATCTTTTATAGGGGTCAAGTCACAACTTTGAATGGTATTCCTAGTTAGAGAACACCTATGGATCAGCCTCCCCTAGCATGACTAATACACTAGTCAAGGCACACAACTACACTTTTCGTACCACAATTCCTAGTCATCTTGTACTCTAAATCTTAACCATGACCAAAGCCTTCTACCTGTTGGTTAGTGTATCCTATTGTTAGTATCAGTTAGTTGTTAGTGTCAGTGGTTTTAGTGTATCAGTGGAGGTTAATGCTAGATATGTGTGTTAGTATGTTAGTTTAGGATAAGTGAGTTGGTGAATGAGAGAGAGTCAGTTAGTGTCTTGTGTTAAAGTATTTGAGGTTAGTGTCATAGGTGTTAGCTTTGCATTGTAGGCCTGCATTGGCCATTGGGGGTGCACTGCAGTAGGCAGCATGCTCACTTGGCATTTTCCTTTCCTTAGCTTGCATTTCAGTTGCAGCTGCAGCAGCAAAGCATGGCATCAAGCATCAGCAGGGGCTTGCAATAGCTTTATGCAGCAGCAATAGGGGTTCCTTTCCCCTGTTTGTTTTTTTATAGGCTATTTGGTCAATGCCATGCCAAATGTGTGTGTGAGTATTAGAAAGAGAAGTTAAGATGGATAGGTAACTAAGGCTATACCATATGCATATATAGATTAATATTAGAGGAACTTGAGAATGATGTGGTGTTGGTGTCTAGTGTCAAAGGCCTGTAAGATAGAGAGGGGTGTGTGTGTCTATATATAATAAACACATGAATATAAGGGTAGGTGTCATATATCTTAAGTATATGTAAATGTATGAGTATTAGTTAGATACCTATAGGGATGTATATATTATATGAGGATGAGGGTATAGGTACCAATTGATAAGTGGTAATGTGTGTGTGTGTGTGTGTGTGTGTGTGTGTGTGTGTGTGTGTGTGTGTGTGTGTGTGTGTGTGTGTGTGTGTGTGTGTGTGTGTGTGTGTTTTTAACTGGTAGGTATACATGTGATGTATATTCATATATTATATGTATATGAGGTAAGGGTAGCCATATATATATATATATATATATATATATATATATATATTATATATATATATATATATATATATATATATATATATATATATATATATATATATATATATATATATATAGTGTTTTATTGAGGAGATTAATTTAGGTTGAATTTAGTTTTGATCCCAAGTTGTCCAATAGCCTACATTAGGAAAAATGACCAGTGCTTGACCAATTGAGACCAAGTTGACAATAGATCGACTAATTAGCTAAAGTTTGACTAATAGTGGACTATTTGACTAGGATTGACCAAATTGACTTGTATTGACCTAGAAAAGGCCTAAAAGCATGTAGTTAACTCATTTAGATTTATTGCTTACTCTAGAACATTAAATAACTTTGTACATCCCATATATAGGTTTGTGTGACACCACTTTGGGCATCGATCCTTATTCACTGCTCTAGACGACAGGCGAGCATATTCTCTGATAGTTTTTATTTACTTGATGATTATTATGATTCAGCTTCTAGTATAGTTCTATTTAATTCTCTGTCACAACACGGATTGATTATTCTGGATCTATTGCATGTGACACATATACATTACTTGTCTGGCCTCTATTCCTGGAAACACTCGCTGGAATCACCTACTAGCATCACATTGTTCAGGCTGGACTTGTATTCGATTTACGTGTCGTGTTATAGATTCACTTATATTTGTTGGGCGAGGAAATACTCGAGTAGACATGTAAATATTTTCAATCATGCTGGAACCATTCCTACTGGTCTAATCTGGAAAAGTAGCCGTTGTACGCTTGCCAAGCGTGCGATGTGCCGTATTTACCCCTAGCAATTTATATGTCGAAAGCGATATTTTGAAAACAGTCTTGTACTGGACTCACACTGGAATCACACTTGACTCACATTGTGTTGTATGGACTCACATCACATTATTCTAGTTTAGCTATCTCTATTTACATTCTTTATTGTCATGCCCTCTTGATTCACTGTATTTACATCCCTATTCTAACTGTTGTCCTATTTCAATTTATGTCTCAAACTTGCCATGTTCTTTAAGTATTACTGTCTATAACTGCTTTATAGTCTTTGTCATTTATTTGGAATTGCTAGAGGAGATGTGCTCGTTCTATCCTGACTGGATTTTTTAGATATGTGTCCTACCTACTATGGATCCGATGAGGGGATAGTTACCTTGGGTCTAGATTCTCTGGAGTAACTAAGAGACCTAGTTTTAGTTGGCTTGTTTTAGATTCTATGTTTTGAACTTGACTTGTGATAAGTAGAGATTTTGACATTGTATTTGAGATTTGTTTTGGATATTATTTAGTTGTTGTTGTTGTTTAGTCTTATTAGTTATTTAGACTTCTGTGATACCTTATCATGCTTTAGACTGTGATTGAGTATTACCTTATCTTTATACTTATCCTCCATTCGGAGTTGAGATCCATGATAGGTACAATATATATCATTGTGTGAGTTGATAGTTAGCGATCTAGAACAACATTCTACTGTCGATTCTGCAGCATAGCCTGGACGCTGTTACGTACTCTTGCCCCTATATTGGGTGTGGGTCGTGACATATTTTTAGTGGTGGCCCATGCAGGTCGAGATTCGTATTTATGCGATATTGTGGTAGTACGATGAATTAGTTGTACTACTATGAGCCTGCGATAGGAGATAAGGAATAGGCTTTAGACGAGAGGATAATTAATCACAACTAGGAACTTCCATGGATTTGAATCTACTGACACTTGTTCAAATCTAAATAATCTATTTCATACCTGTCCTTCTTTGATGATATCATCTTTGCTCCGTTATTGACCTCTTGTTTGATCTGTCTCCATGATGCCGCCGAGGACTCGATCACACGACTCTATTCCAGAGACTGCTATTGAGAGGTCTGCCACCTCTCATCTGGTTCAGGTTTAGCATGCAGTCAGGACTACTCCCCTTCTTACGTTTGCTCATGTGGGAGTGTCTGCTACTTTCGGAGGTCCTTCTCCACCTGTTTTGAGGATTTCCCCAGTTATTTTCGATGTTCTTCAGCCTCCACCACCACCTCCTGCTCCGGTGGATGCAACGCAACTGTTTCGCTCTTCAGGGAGATGATAGACGCTCAGCACCTCCAGTCAGCTGATATGAGACATGGTATCGAGAATGTACACTAGGTGGCTATGGCAGCAGTTGAGAGAGTGACTGCTCAGCCACAGGGAGGACATGGAGGACCTGTTCAGCAATAGAGGCCAGGAAACATCATCAATTTTTAGAAGATATGACCGAAGGACTTCAAGGGCACGGAGGGTATTTTGTATGCAGACAATTGGATTGACCATATTGAGGAAATCTATCGTTTGACATAGATTCTGGAGAGTCTTCAGGTTGAGGCAGCGGGTAGCCAAATGTTCGACCTAGCCTTGAAATGGTACCATACCGATCCGAGGGTCGGAGTAGAAGGACAGACTTGGGAGGCGTTCAAAAAGCTTTTTAAGGAGAATTTCCTCTCGGATGTGGCTTTTAGTGCCTTGAAGAGTCAGTTTGAGAGCCTCGTCCAAAGGAACAGGACTATAGAGGAGTTTGCTGGGGAGTTTTGCCATCTGGACATATTCGTGGAAGGATCGAGTGATGCTGCAAAAGCGAGGTGTTTCGCAAGGGCTTGATTAAGGAGGTCAAGTCGCTGACCAAGAGCGACCGTGATGCCACTTTTGAGCAGATCTTGGCGGGCGCTCTTGCAGCTGAGGATGACTTGGAGCTCAAGAACAAGAGGGGCAGTATCACGACCCACACCCGCATTTCAGATACGAAGCGTGTCCAAGCCCAGTCTATACCGCAGTGTCGGCGGTAGAACGCTGTCTATAACTCACAAGTCACTGAATCTAGAATCACTTGGAAATCTATATCTCATCCACATAATAATCAAGATACAACCAAGATCAATGAATATCCATGAACTAAGCAATAAAGAATATAAACTGAATGTTTCCAAGAATCAAAGTCACGTCCGGTGGACACAAATCCACTACCAATAGACGGAAATAGA
Source organism: Iris pallida (assembly GCA_029216955.1). Taxonomy (NCBI): domain Eukaryota; kingdom Viridiplantae; phylum Streptophyta; class Magnoliopsida; order Asparagales; family Iridaceae; genus Iris; species Iris pallida. The sequence goes on from JANAVB010025800.1 coordinate 16,764,452, forward strand.
GAAATATACGAAATAACTAATTGAGTACAAACTGCTAATCAATACAACCTCAACTACAAGGCACCGTGGTCTGATGCTGACTCAACCTGCACGTCTGCTTCTGACTAAAACTCAGCTAAACCTAAAGAGATCATCAGGTCCTCAGAGAAAATAGCAAGATACATATAAACATGCCTATCTAACAGTTTTATCATGCGTAAGAAAATAAACAAGAAAGACAGGAACACGACATATGGCTATGAACACGAATACTAGAACAACTACGTATAAATGAACTGCCGAGTGACCAATGAACACGAGATCAATGGGAAAACCAAACCCTCATCCCGAGTGTGGACTCTCTGGTTAGCTCACGACAAAACACCCTCATCCCGTGTGTGGACTCTCTGGTGCCAATGAACACGACAAACACCCTCGTCCCGAGTGTGGACTCTCTGGTGCATTGATCAACCCTCGTCCCGAGTGTGGACTCTCTGGTTGTGTAAAACGATAATCAAGGGTTTAGCAGTTCAACTACACGCACTCGTTCTATGACACGACTCAAGCAAGGTACTGGCGAGAAACTCCAAATGTGAACCACAAGACCAAACATGAACACGGTAATATGCAATAAAAACAACTCGACAGAATATAATACGAAAAGCACATGTCCATAAACAATCAAAAGATTGAATAATAAAATGTAATGCATATAAATAAAACAGTAGAGGGAGGCAAGGTATACTTGCCTTAGGTCCTGAGCTGCTGATAAGGTTCTGATGCAAATCTTGAGTCCCAACAACCTATTTTATATGTTTACAATGTTAATAAATAATTTGAAGATAAAAAATAACTATTTTCTAAGTTATTAGATTTTTAGGTCAATTCTGTCCCAACTCTGGGTTTTCACTATATAGGTTGTAATTGGATTCTCTCCTCCTACTCAGCATCAGCTTTATGGCTTACCCTACATATAGACTTCCCATATCTTAACTTAATCCTTTTTACCACCCAAATATGATTACCTGCACCTATAGATGTTATGGTAGGCATAGGTTGTATTTTAGGAATCACACTCTTAATTCTTGACACTATTCCTAACTTTACTTGACATAGCAGAGGATATGACATCATGGTGGCATAGGATAATCAATCCCATCATATATGACATGTGTGGCAGATTTTCAGCATATTAAAACATAACAGAATCAGCCTTTAATCTCTAATGCAATTTAGACCAATGCTCTATCCACAAATACATATTCCCAGTCACAGGAAGCAATGGTGGAACTTATATAACTTGCAAGATGTTGACACTATAGTTACTCTAAGATTTACACTAGCATTGCTCTCAACTTTCCTATACTCAAGCACCCATGTATTCCCTATTGAACCCTTTACTAGTCTATATCATACTTGCTATGTTCACAGTGATTGAGGGTGAACTCAGCACCTATTGATATCCTAAAGAGGCATAGAACAGGACATGGAAATTATGGGCCTGCATAGTCCATTTTAGGACTGGACAACATACATGATGTGGCCTTCAAAACCCAGGACAGATGCCTGCTATAGAGTATGCAAGACAAATCGAAAGGAAATACACTATGACAATGGAAAATTTGATCCTAAAGGCTTTAGCTTGAGTGGATATAGGGCAACATATGTATATATAAAAAACTGAACTTGAAAGGGTATTGGACACTATGTGAAGTAAAAACTGAACCAAAATACCAAGACTGAACAAAACCTCTCCCCTACTGGACCGAATCAAATTGATGCAGGAGACCAACACATATTTTTTGTCCTACATTTAGATTCCATCCTGTGATTTGTGTATCAGCCAATGGAACTCTCTCTTAATGCGTATGTACTGCTAGTCTTTGCCTTTGCTAACGTATCTTACTGATACTCAAGGAAACTGACCCCTCATTAAACACAGGTTTCTCTCCCCCCCTCTTATGTGGTTGTACCTATCCAGGACTGGTTAGAGCCTTGGTTTATCCAAGTCTTAGGCAGCCCCATAAGTGTGGATAAAAGACATACAATATAGTACCTATAGTCCCATACTCGATTGATACCAAAATCACATGGAACACTGTTTATTAGTAAGTACATCGAGGGCCTCTACTACAAATCTGTACCTCTAGTGAAGGGTAAGCAACACAAAACGAATTTTACCAAGGGAATGGACTGGACCAAAATGAGAAACAGTACAATTAATGTTCTATAGCTGAAACAGTGGATATATTTAGGAATGGTATGGGAAGTGAACATTACTAAGGATATTTGCTTGATACATAAGTATCAGTCGACTGCAGCAACAGGGAGCTAAACTGTACACTAATGGATATGAAGTTATTGTACCAATATAGAGACTGATATCTCATGATCAATTAAAACAGGGTATGCAAATGTTTGCGAGTAACAGCCATTCATGGTTCCCTAACATACGATACTAGTTCCAGGTATCCGTATACAGTCTGGTACTCCTTACTCTTGTAGGTACATACACCACAGACTTATATGTTTTCCTACTTGGAGTTGGTCAGGACATATCAAAAATTGCTAATCAATCAAAAAGGAATTATCAGTATGCAGGAAAAGAAATCACTAACTGGATGATACATCCATACCAGAATGTGACGTACAGTTTGCTCGACATGCATATGCAGAACACAAGTCTGAAAGAACATACCAAGTTATCCACCCTGCATTGCTCTTTCCTATGTTAGGCTAAAACCCCAGTTTTATCCTACATGTACTCTATGCGTTTATGTGCTATGATTAGGTAGGATTTGATCTAAGTGTAATTTGGTGGAGGTGGATGCCTGGGGATACAACTGGAGGCTGTTTCGAGTGCGACTAGTATGCTGCAACCGCTATAATTGGAATCTTGATACAAGGGTCTTGATAGTCATATACCAGAACTTCTGATACTCAGGTTTGATACAAGTGATTGGGTTATGAAGTAATCTGATTTAAGGATTCTGATATTGAGCCGCACGATGATACCTGTATGGTCCTCTTAGACATACTCTCGACTACCCATACTACAATTGAAAGCAAGAAGCAACCAACTGGTTTAAACAATCAATGACATAGTTGCGTAGAGGGAATTACCTATTTATAGGAATTTGACTGCGTCTGCTCGATGCTCTCTCGACCTAAGGGGAGAAGAACTTGCTGCAAAAATAAAGTGGAGATGCTAGGGTTTTGTAGAGGGGTTGGGGTCGGCTACCAATCCCTCATATATATGTGTGCTAGCGCTCGATCAATTTAAGCGAGAAAAGAAAGAATTTGATTCATTCTTATCTAAAGTTTGGCGAGGGTTAGTTTGAATTCATTTCGAATTCAAACACAGAGGTTGTGAGTTCGGTTGAAAAAAGGAAAAGTTTGAACTGAGACATTTACATAATGGTCCCTATCAATACATTTATTACCCATTGATCCTCTATTGATATTTATTGTAAAACAAAAATATAAACATAACAAATATATATGAGACAATAACAAATGGGTATAACTTTAATAAATTCGAGAAAAAAATGGTCAAGGGGTCGACAGGCAGGGATGATTCCGGAGGAGCGAGCGGTAGTGCGAAGCGCCCCTTTGTGCAGAAGGTAGTGCCCCAGCCCCAGCTGTTGTGGGCACCAGCTAGAGCTCCTATCCAGCAGGTGTAGCACCAGCCTCGGGAATAGGACCCGAGGATGCACAGTTGTGCCTACTGCAGGAAGTTGGGACACACTTGGGACGTTTGCAGGAGGAGGTTGAAGGTGTGTTTATTCTGTGGATCTGCTTTTCACCAGATGAGGGATTGCCCTACTGCACCTCCATTTGGCGGAGCAATGGGTCAGAGAGAGGGAGTTAGGCCACCTGTGGTGCAGCACCATACCCAGCACCAGAGGGGCAGGGCTTTTACGCTGACGGTCGAGGAGACCGACGCTACGGGTGACGGGTTAGCAGGTCTGTCTTTCTTGTCCTTCTTTTCCATCTTGTTGTGTGATTCTATTAGTACCTGTCAGAATCTTTTGTACTGTGCTAGATAGTGTAGTGACCCTGTTTGAGAATGTGAAACGAGGACCAGTAGGACCATGATCTTGCATGTTATTAGGTGGAATTATCTTGACTTTGATTGTTGGGGCTTTGACCTAGAAAAAGTATGACCATCTTAAATGTCGAGGACAAATTTTTTCTACTGGGGTAGATTTGTCACCACCACATTCTAGAATAAGGGTAATTTGGTAATTTGTTAACTTTTTGATTATTTTTAATATATTTAATTGATGAATTGTTTTAGTGTCCTAATTGGTAAAACCTTAGAACCAATAGAACCATATTGATTAGATGTTAGCCATGACCATAGAAACTTAGTTAGTGAGACTAGACAACTTTAATTGGACTCTAATCTAGCTAGATTGTTATTTATAATCTATTAGTTGATTTAAACCACAAGCTATAATGGGCCTTTTTATCAAAAAGCATGAAATGACAAATATGAAGGCCTTATTGGCATTTGCACCCAACCAAGCCCTAACCAAACCCCTTGGCTGGCCAAGATGAGTTCCCCCTTGCTATTAATAGCCTACATAGCCTCCTTCTTCCCCTTTTATTACAAACCCTAACCCTAATTTGTGTTCTTCCCTAAATTGCCTCCATTCTTCAAATTGAGTCTGAATTTCCTCAAACAAATTGCAAACTCTTTCCCTTGAAGAGAGGAAGCCTTTATTGCCTAGCTTGGGAGCATTTAGAGCAATTTGACCATTGGAGCTTGGGGGAGATCTAGATCTAGAAACTTTTTGTTTGGGATTCCAACTCCCAATTGGTAAGAGCCCTCTAAACCCTCTAATTTTCCATTCATTAATATAGATGCATTCATTTAGGGTCCTCATTATATTAAGGATGATTTGGGTCAAGTTTGGATTCATTTGATGTACGTATCATGAGAGTATCGGATACGTGCACCAAGTGTTCGACAAAATGATTCTTAGGGTTTGTAATGTTTAAATTTCAATTTTAATTATGTTTTATGATAGTTAAATAATATGTTAGCAATAGTGGGTGTTTTCTTGGGATATTGGATTTATTTTGGTGGAGAATGATAGATCGGGGGTTTACATTTAACTGTATTATTATTGTGCAGACCATTCATAGTGTCATGTCCAGTTTAGTACACTATTCTGCATTCCTATTGATCACTGCCCTATTCCAAACCATCATGTCCAGTCGAACAGGAAGTGATCTGCTCATTGCTCTCTTAATTGATCTGCCATCTGCCATGTCCAAAGTTATGGTTGTGCAAATTGCATATCCATCTGTTTGGTACAACATGAGAGCATATACTCATGTGGTTGTTCTGTTCAGTTGTGAACAGATGTACCACATCACCTTGTGATGCTTAGCCCATATTCCATTTCGAGCAGCCATTAGATCTTGTATTTCCATTATCCATTTCCATTTGTTTCAGACCTCCAGAAGTAATTAACTTGACCCACATTATATATGCCCTGCCTTCATTTGATTTTCCATGTACCAGCCCATACATTTGTATATTTATCCAAGCATTGCATGCTTGTTCTGCCATTTAATTAGAGATCTGCCCAAATCCTTAGGTATCATTTGACTGACACCCTTAGTATCATCCCTTGATATCTGTCATGAAGATCAGACACTCATTTTTGGTATGTGCATTGCATTTATTTAGCTACTGCACACATGTTAAACCCCTTCGAGCATTTAACCATCTGTCCATGTGTATGTCATGCATATATGATTAGTGAGTACCAGATACTTGCATCTATCCTGTATATAAAATTCTAACTGCCCTACATTCATTTCGACATGCCCATGTTGCTATGTTCAGATATTAAGTATGGTGGTGTGCCCATGTATCAGAGTTTAGGTGTTGACTGTGTATGTGTTTCAGGTATTTAGGAGTGATTTAGAGAGGGTAAAGGCCATATGGCCTATGGGAGTGAAGTGTAATTGTGAGTAAGAGAGGGACTGAACATTTCATGAGGCCACTTGACCATAGCCAATGTGTGCCAGGTCACTAAGGCTTGGGGATAGAGGGCAGTAGTGTATAGCCTATGTGGGTTAAGGACATGGCCTATGTAATGCCCCAGTCCCAAAATACTTGGGACAAGATACGTATCATGCCAGCTGTATCATACGAGTAAATAAAAGGCCCGTATGTATACATAAGCTGTAAAATGTAGAAAGCCATGCTCAAACTAAATTTCATCCACAAATATAAAGTTTTAATGATACAATCAAATAGTCATTTGTACAAACATTGGGCGGAGACATATCCACTATTGACAAGTTTAAATAAGAAAAATATATATAAATAACTGATTTGGTTGAGCGAAGCAAACGACGAGTCCAAGAGCAATCATCACGACGGAATAGAGCGCAAGTCATGGCCTTAGCTAGAGCACCTGCAGAAATTACAAAACACACACCTGGAGAGATCACCAGGTCCTCAGAGGGACGTAGCAAGATACAGGAAGAACATGCCATTATAACTGCAAATGTAAATACCATAAAACTATAACACAACAGGGTTCCTAACCGTCTATGTGATTTGTACTTTGAGGACAACGTTCTATGCAGGGGCTGTAGGATCAGCAAAGTAAATAAAGAGTGGCAGTAAGTAGCGCTCATCCGAGTCACTATCGGCCATGGGCAGTAAGTAGCGCTCATCTGAGTCGCTATCGGCCCCGGGGCAGAAGGTAGTGCTCATAAAGTCATTATCGGCCTAAAATATGTGTAAAAATAAATGTAGCCCCTACGCTAATAGATGTCCCCTCCCCTCATGCATCGTAACCATGACACACCAACACGTGTCGTTTCCACAACACGGTTTTATAATAGATAACTATCAAGTCTTCTAACATGCATCTATTGACAGTTATTCCTACGCATGCGCACGGGGGATCAACCAACACGCAAGTGACCATTATATGATACTCACAACTCACACACAACTCGTGATACAATCGTGACAAAGTTAATGACATGCACCCTATTGACGGAAGTCTCTTAACTCTAGGTCCACAAGCAAAAAAAAAATAAACAAGAAATATAGATACAATAAATGAAATAAAATGCAACTAAATGTAAGCAGTAAAGATGGCAAGGTATCTTGCCTGGTAGTGATGCCTGGTGTGCTTACGATGATCACAAGGGCATAAAATATGACTTCGGGATTACATCTATGCAAAACGACCGTCGTTGCTGGTGCGGGCTACTCCATCGGGTCTAGAAGAGTCAATTTAGCTAGGAACGACATAAAGAGGTACCGAATTGGCAAGGGAATAGGAATAATGGGTTTAGACATGGGCAGGAATTGATAATAGAAGGAGTTCGAGTAATAGAAAAAAATACTTATAATACTTGAAATTTTATTAGTAAATAAAATATTATTATTTTTGAAAATACTCGAAAATCTAAAATCGTGACAAGCGAACTCCAAGTTTGTTAAAATAGGTTTTCTCGCACAATCTATATTTTATTAGTCAGGTACTTTTAGGAATTTATTTGAAAATACTTAAGATTTATTTACACTTTATAGGTCAAATCATTTATATATAATATTTGGGAATCTGGCAAGTCATTTAATAAAGCTATATTTAAAGTAGGTAAATTTTAGGGTTTCTCAATTTAAACTCTCTTTTTTTGAAATAGTTATATTGCCAGGCCTAGAAACAACATTTTGTTAGTAAAATAGTTTGAAACTTTATAATATAAAAACATAATACCATAAATCGTAATAACACTAAAAAGATAAAATGGTAACATTAATCATAATACTTTTGACAGTATAATATACTACTAATAAAATTATATTCATTTTCTAAACTATATACAAGGTTTTTAATACTATTAGTAAAATACTAAAACAAACAAAAAAAGAAAAACAAGAAAATCACAGCAGCCTACTTGTTGTTGTCTCTATTTCCTACGGTTAGAAGAAACACAACTCAAAAAAAGGAAAATAAACAACTAATAAAAATAAAATAAAGACAAAATCGAAACAAGGCTGCCGACTGCTGCCTCTTCTTAATAATGAATGGGGTGAGAGAGACTTAATAAATCTCAGAGAAATGGAGGATTAAAGAAGAAGAAGAGTGTGAGGAAGTGGGAGGAGTAGAGGTGAATTCGTGAGTGGGAGCTGGTGAAGGGGTGAGGAGAGAGACGAGTGGAGAGAGAGGTGGGCGGATGGAATCGACGGCGACTACCAGCACACGCGGAGGGGGTGCGCACGCGTGGGCGGTGCTCACGATGACGAGGTCGACGATAGACACGACGGGCGCGCGTGGAGGCTCGACTGACGGAGCTCCGGCGTGGGGCTCGGATCTAGTGAAGGGCACGCGGGAGAAGCCTGGCGGCCGAAGGCTAAACTTTGCTGGTCGCGGATCGGTGTTCGTCGATCACGAGGCTCATCGTGGATGAAGCTCGTCGGGGAAGGAGACCGAACGGGGCGGCGTACGAGCTCCGGTGAGGTGAGTTGGGTTATGGGTTTTATTGTTAAATTTAGGGTTTTAGTTCGGCTGGGGTGGCCCCGTTATTGGCGTTTGTGATGATGGTGGTGCGTAGTGAAGGGGGGTCGGGCAAGGAGGAGGAGATAGCCGGAGGGATTGTTCGGTAGGGAGGACGAGCTCGGCCATGGAGGACACAGGCGGGGCTGTGGTCGGAGAAGGCAACGCGGGTATGAGGAGATGCGGTGGTGATCAACCGCATAGGGGTCGGGTTGGGTCTGGCCATGGTGGTGGTGGCTTGGTCTGGCCTCGGTGGTGGTGATGGTTTTGGCGAGGAGGGTGACAGCAGCGGTGGTGCTGTAGTGGGTCGCCGACTAAGTCGTAGTCACCGGGCGGTTGCGAGGAGGGTGGTACAGCAGAGGAAAAAAATAGTCGATGTGTGGTGTCGAGGGGTTCGGGGAACGGTGGCGTTGGCTAAAAGGGGCAGGGCAATTATGGCGTTTCGGATGGCAGGTCGATGTCTGGCAGTGGGGGACCAGTCAGGGAGCTGCCAGGATTAGGATTTAGGGCTAGGGTTAGGGTTTTAGCTGGAATTAGGAATTAGAGTTAGAGATTTTGGGATTTTGGGAACGTGTCCGAATAGGAAGATGTAATTGTAAATAAAATAGTGGAATAAGAAAGATATACACGGATACGATGCACGCACGATTGGCTATGGTGGATGATTTTGAGTTGTGGGAATTGTGGAATTTATTTGGAGTCCTTGAAAAAGCGCAATGAGGATCTCTCCTTAAATAGGAGATGGAGGACCCAGTTGGATAAGGACTGGTATTGTTTAAATCTCCCATTAGATAAATCCCCTTTTTAATTTAAAACAACTGATCATACCCAATCGTATAAACTTTTCCAAGATAATTATCATAATTAATTAAATTTAAACGAAAATAATATTTTAAAATAGTTTTCCGGATAATATAATATTAATATTAAATAAATTTCAAAAATAGAATAAATGAATAAAAATTTGTGCTCCTTCTATGTAACAAATATTTGCATAAAACATGGTTTTCAAATTACTATTTATATAACCTTTTTATGATGTGAAATAGGTTTTGGAAATTCCAAATGCGACGCTTTCTTACCACTTTACGTACAAAAATATTTATTATTTATTATTTGAAAAAAATAAGATTTTTAAAATAAAATATTTTTACAAAAATATGTACCTCGCACATATTCGCACTCGACCAGACATACGAAATGCGAACTCGTACGCGACGTCCCATACGACAAATTCGTACGCGACGTATAATACGATTATGCGACGTACAAACACCAAGTAAAAATTTTAAATACTAAATATATATAAAAATAATTAAAGTAGAAATTTAGAGGGTTTACATCCTATCCAACTTATAAGAATTTTGTCCTCGAAATTTAGGAATATGACAGATAGGATTGAGGGATAAAAAGAGTTTGACAATACCAAATACAACTAAATTTTTGGGGGAGGCGATAAAACAGCGTTCGACACAACCATGCATTAGAAAATTGTGAAGTCGATGTATCCGAAATTATATCATGGTTATGGAAATAAATAAGGGTTGCTAGTGAAGGAAACAAAATTTTTGATAACACAAATTGGAGAGTAGCAAAGAGTTAGGGGGTTCAAGGAGTATACTTTGATATTTGGGAGACGTGGTTCATGGGGATAATCCGGAGAGTAATCGTCTTGGTTGAGAGTTTGTTTTAAGTGAACGATTGGAATCATCCTTGAGTGCTTAAGAAATTTTTGGAAGCGTACGATAAAATTTTAGGGTTGAAGAAATGGGGAGTAGTTAAAGGTGAGGATATAGCCACATGAGTCGGTCAGTGGCATCTACATTTGTGTATAAATAGCTGATAGGGCAACCAAAGGTGATACCTTGAGTCTATCTATCAAGTACAAGCTTTGTCTAGAATAGGTAAAGACGAAAGCTATCAAGAGTCCAAGTAAGATGGTTTGAATACTAATACATGGTTCAGAGGCGATTGAATAATTCAAAGAGAATTGTCAAGGCAGTCACGGATGAGACTTTAAGGGCAAGTTTAACGATGTCTCCATCCGCGTCGAATAATATACAAAAAGCGAACCAAAGTGCAACAGGTTGATCAGACCATCATGCACCGGTTCTGATTAGACAATATGTTAGTGGGTGCACCCAATAAAATATCTCATGATCAAGCTCGAAAAGATTAGCTTGCAAAGATAAAGCTAAATTAGCAGCATAAGATTTGTTGAAATACAAGTAAAGGAGGTAATGATGAAGGAATATAATTAGTCCAAGTTCTTTTAAAATTAAGCCTCGCCCGAAATGTGGGCCTATACAGTTGTCCTAGTTTTCTTCATTTATGGTTTGGTTGTCTAGATAAGTTAAGGTCCTCTAAAATTCTAGTCTAAGTGAACTCATCAACATAATTCATAAGGATAAAGGTTTGGTTAGGTTGTGAAGTATTCTACCCAACTTACAAGAGTTAAACTAGTAGTGTGATGGGATAATGAGTTAAGCAATCAAGGTAAGGCACAAAATTAAGCATTAAAGGAAATCAAGTAGAACATCATCACATATCGGGTTGAAAGAATTTAGTCGAGATTGAGTTCCTATCTGTGGTCGAGAAGTATATCGGTACCAGGGTAGGGTTATGATTTAGTCTTTATGACCCGTAAGTCGTGTCAAAAAAATAGAGTATAAGGGGTGTGTTTTAATGGGACATGATATACCTACATGAAGGTTAGCTCGTCTAGGTTTTGTATATAAAATTTGTTGGATGGAAAAGTCTAGTGTTATGCTCCAAATATCCAAGTCACGGTAATGGACACAAAAGAATTTAAAATAGAAAGTGGGAGTTCATGAGATAATGATTAACGCACAAAATAAATGATCAAGTTAAAGCATGAAATAAAGATTATTCAGATTCTAGTACATCAAGGTAAAATAAGTTAGGAATACAGTTTCAAAAGATATGATAGCCACTTGATGGGGTATGATCAAGGAACAATCCAATTATTTCTCAAGTTTCAAAGGGTTAGATAGTCACGATAAAATCTATATTTGAGGAAATGTCGAGTGAGTCAAGATTGAAATATAACCACATGATTTTGGAGATGACTAACAACACTTGTGTATACACTACTATCATGGTCGTGGAGGATATGACAATTAAGGTGAAATCCTTCGATCTCGTTAGGGTTATCTTGGTGGCCTACCATTTAAAACTCAAATTTCCTTCAAAAAGTTTCTAATTAATATTTTTAAAAATAAACCACCAAAATTGTATTTACTCTAAGCTGTCCAATTAAACCATGGCTAATAATTTAATTTCCTTTAATAATCTCAAAGTAAACTTTTACCATGTTACTACTAACTTTTACCAAAACTTTAACGTTTAAATCCAACTATTTAAATCAAGAGTTCATAATTCACGAATCCATAAAAATTTCATAATCAATCAAAATTTTAAAACCCAAAAATTTTCAAACAACTTTAGAAAACTCTTAGCATATAAAAAAGCAATCTCAAAATTGAAGTTCAATATTTTAATGCACTTATCAACCATAATCCGACAACATGATTAAAAAACGTTCGGTTTTTCTCACATCAATTTTTATTGTTATTTTCCTCAATAAACCATACATATTTTCTAAAATCTTCATAAATAAAACTCGTTTTCCCTTTTTTTTTACCAATTTATTGATAATCCTAATCAAAACTTTTTAACTCAAAATATAAATATATTTGTAAATCATAAATCACATGACACAATTTAAAATTTGAAAATCTTCCTCAAAAATTATTTTTATATCTTCCAAAATATTTTAAACCAAAATTTAAAATCACTGCTTCCACTTAAAATTTGAAATTTAAGAAACATACTAATCGTAAGTTGTACAAGAACAATTTCTACTACTACATTTAAAATCTAAGATCATTTTCAAACCAATTCATAACTATTTATAAATATCACAACCCGAAATTAAGAAAAAGAATTTTTTTTATAGGCTTAAAGATGTATAGCTATAACTCAATAAATCATAAATATCAAAATTCGAAAATCAAATCAATTTTCTTAAATCAATTGTGTATAGATTCCAACTATTTTTCTGTAGCATAAAAATAAAATCCTATCAATCCTCTGATGATCACTACTTAGAAATCTCAAGATTACAACTTCTTTTGGTAATATCCTATTTTACAAATTACTAATAAGTAAATCACACTTTTTAGAAAAATGCCTTTTAATTTAATTAGAGCCTTAAATGTATTCCAATTGCCAATGTAACCCTTCTAGCCATATGGTTGACCAATAAGTATATAGTAGTGTAGTCATCTTTCTAACTCTTATTAAACACAAGGAGGTATGGGTATTGGTAGAAAGAGTTCAAGCAAGATACAAAAATTAAGGGAGGCAACGAGGGTTCGGAGTGTGGAAATCAAAGAAGGTGATCAAGTATGTGGATGAGATTCCTAGGCTCTAATCCTATATTGCAGGCCCGTTTGGTACAGCCATATAACCAAAACGGCAAACTTGACCTGCATGGGCCACCACAAAAACATGTAGCATCCAAGTCCAAAATACTTGAGACTAGATACGTATCATGCCAGCTGTATACATACAAGTAAATGAAAGGCCCGTATGTATACATAAGCTGTAAAATGTAGAAAGCCATGCTCAAACTTAATCTCATCCACAAATATGAAGTTTTAATGATACAATCAAATAGTTATTTATACAAACGTTGGGCGGAGACATATCCAATACCAACAAGTTTAAATAAGAAAGAAATATATAAATAACTGATTTGGTTGAGCGAAGCAAACGACGAGTCCAAGAGAAATCATCACGATGGAATAGAGCGCAAGTCATGGCCTTAGCTAGAGCCCCTGCAGAAATCACGAACCACACACCTGGAGAGATCACCAGGTCCTCAGAGGGACGTAGCAAGATACAAGAAAAATATGCCATTATAACTGCAAATGTAAATACCAAAAAACTACAACACAACAGGGTTCCTAATCGTCTATGTGATATATGTAGGGCCTAAAAATCAAGTTGCGCCCTGAACATACTAAGCAATGATCAAGTTGCGCCCCGAAGATCAGGTTGCGCCACTGATATGAAGCTCAGAGAACAAGCTACACCATTGATCATGTTGCGCCTGATATCAGACTGCGCCCAGTCTTATTGTGCCAAAAATCTACGTGGCGTCTGATACTTAATGGCTATCATTACCTGACAACACTGACGACTGACACCACAGTGAACGAAGAAAATCTCTTCGAATCTCGTGAATCGTGCCGCTCAAGGAGAGTTGGTAGACAGCTGTCCTATACACTTCGTAAGTTGCGCCTAGGCGCAATCCAAACAAAATCTTTAGTTGCGCCTTGGCACAATCCGAATGACTTCTGCTCAAAAGTTGCCACGTGTCTAGGCATGGCTCAATCAGGCATAGTTGACCGAAGCTCGTGCAATCTGATGAAGTTAAGACAACTTACATTCTAAAACAGAATGACGTGATGCACATGCCACTAATCTCTCAAGACGTGTCTACTATCCTGTACACGACTACGCACATCTCAATCACATGATGCCATGCATCTAAATACAGTTAGTACACGATTTAACAACTGAATGAAAGTTGGCGCAACAGGAGGTCGGCTCAATCCAAGATTGGTGCAATCCAGCCTCGCGCACATCAGAATAACTGCTAAAATAGTTATTTCTTGAACTCTATAAATAGAGTTTTCAATCATTGTGAAAGGATCAGATACATATGCACAGAGACCAAGAACTCTTGTAAAATTGCTGATGCATTCTCTAGAGGCTACAGTCTTCAAGTTCACATAGTCCAAGGGATAATGTGATCGTCTTCTGATCAGATTCCTACAGTTGTACTTCCCTAAAATTCATTGTACTTTGTACTATTTCTTTTTCAAGTTTGGAATAAACTTTTTGTTTTTGCAAACAAAATGGTGACTCTACTGGGGACGATTTTCTCCTCCGACGAGAAGGTAACAACTCAATGTGACACTGCGTCGGTCGGCAAGACGCAGAAGACTCTGGTTGTTCAGGTCAACCAGACAACCTACGAGAATATGATCAACACCAAGAGCAACAAGTGCACTGTGGCTATCATCAAGAAGAGGACTGTGTGGACTCCAAAATCTCCTGCAGTTGCTGTTGTCCAGACGCAACTTGAGTGCTCAGTGGCCAAGGCAAAATCTGCCTCAGTGGCTCCGGTACAGCCTGCTTCTGCTACCAGGGCACAATCCACTCTTCCTATTGCCCGCGCGCAGTCTACTACCCATGTTGCTGCCAAGGCGCCATCAGTAGCCCGTAGGACTATGGCGCAACCCAAGCAATCAGCACTTCAGGCGCAGTCTGCTACTCTGGCGTAACTCAAGGGAACTAGTCTTTTGGCTATTCCCTCTTCTAATTCTCAAGTTCTGAACTTGGAGAATCAATGTTCTAGTGCTAACACTAGACAGAACAAAGGGAAGAGTCCTATGACACTTCTTCGATTGGCGCAATCTGTATCTAAAATAGTCTCACGACAGAATAAAGGGAGAGGCTTCTTAGCTAAGCCTTTACAAAATAAAGGAAAGCACCCTTTGGTCTTTTCTCAAACTTTCCTAGTCTATGACTCAGAGGAAGATCTATCAGATTCTATTCCTTTAAACAGAGGTCTTCGGATCTCTGATATTGGAAAGAATACTGACCAAAGAGGTATCTTACCTACCCCTATGGGGTTTGGTCAAGACCTTCCTACCTTGCAAATTTTAAGATCCAAGCAAAAAAAATTGAGGGTATCACGAACAGAGACATCTGAGTCAGAATTTTTTGATTTACGCGCTTATCTCAATAGGCGTCAACCAATATCAACTTTGGCAAAATGTAAGAACTCTATGCCAAAGGACAATCTGTACCAAAAGCTAAAGTTTGAAAAGAAAGAAAGACCCAACCACCTATGCTAATGAGTTGAGTACATCTTTGTACACTCAGGGAACTAAACATTTGAAGAATAGGAGACATGTTCCTAACATCATTAAGGAATATGTTCCACCGACTTCTTCTCGTCCTGTAGTTGTAACTGATTTGCGGCAACGTCTTACACAAAGACGAGAAATTACATGGATGTCTCCCTCACCTCCAAATCATGCTTCAAATCGCCACCGCCTTCATAAAGTCGTCATCAACTGTTGTTGCCAATCGGCTCGACGATCTGTCCTCGATCGTCTGAACTATGCTTCAACTCCTGAACATATAATAGAAAACGAAAATGAGCTATTATATGCTTCTGTCAACATGACTTTTCAAGGTACTGGGGGCGGGAAACGTCCAAGACGTAATGCATCCCGTAATCCTAGTCAGCAATACTTGGATCAAATTCATGCATCCAGTGAAGGTGTCTTTCAATACACTAAATCGAGGAATCGACATTTGAACCAAGGTGTCTTTAATCAAGAAGATATCCCCATCGATCATATAGGAGAAGACTCTTTCTCAGAGTTTAATGCAGATAGTGAAAGTTCTGAACAAACTATCTTATCAGACTCTTTCTCAGAGTTTAATGCAGATAGTGAAAGTTCTGAACAAACTATCTTATCAATAGCAGCAAAAGAAGTGACGGCATATACCGTTACGGAAGATCAAGATGTCTCTACTTTAACCAGTCAAGAGCAACGGATTGTTGCATTGGAGGACAAATTGAAGACCATGGCAGAGATGGTCGCAAGCATGCATACTATAATCGTGGAGGTTCCAATTTCTCTTAAATATAAGTTCCCAACCATTATGCTGTTTGATGGCAGCACTTCTCCAAGTCAGTACATAAATCATTTTGAAGTGATGACTGATCAATTACAGCCAAATATTGCTCTCCAAACCAGAGTGTTCGTCGATTGCTTAGCTGGCACAGCATACGACTGGTATCGTAGCCTGTATGATGGCTGCATCACTTCTTTTGCTGGTTTCAAGCAAATATTCTTGGAATGATTCTACGAAGGAGTCAACGACATGACAATGTCTGCCCTCATTAAGATTAAATAGAGGCATAATGAATCCACAGAGAGTTTCATTGAAAGATTCTGCCGAGAGGCACTCAAAATGCCTTTAGGAACTCAATCTGCTGTAACAATAGACACTTATAAATCAAACTTGTTGCCTATTATCAGTATGTGGATAGGATCTACACAATTTCATGATTAGCCTTCTTTTATTGTCAATGTCAAAGCAGCCGAAGTCAGTGCCGAAAAGTTCAAACAGTTAGGAGTTCAAATGACTCATCCTAACCAAGATGAACATCCTACACCCTTGGGTAGTAATCGTCAGAATAATCGCAAGAGTAAAGATGTATTGGCCATCAATCTTAGAGGCAAAGAGTCTTTGGTTGTCAATGTCACTCAGACAGCATCCACTCCATCAGCACCACCACAGAAGACAACTCGTCCAAAAGAAGAATATTCTTTTGATGAAGATGATACTTTAAGCATCTTCGATTACTTGATCAAAAGCAATAAGCTTCAGCTTCCAGAAGCAAAACAACCAGAAGAAGTGGGCAAAACTGATCACCCTAAATACTGTGTTTATCACAGATTTATAGGGCATCCAACCAGAGCATTTTATGTGTTCAAGGGTAAAATCCAAGAGTTGGTCAACTCTGGAGCAATTACTCTGCAACAGGATAAGAAAACGGTGACTGCTAATGTAGTTTCTCTACAATTCGATAATTTTCCACCGTAACTTGTGCAAGATGGTGTTATCCCCATTCCAAGGACTACTCTTGAGATCGTGAATCTACCACCTCCTCAAAATGAAGGTCTTGTTCCGTTGTCAACTGACAGAGGGGAGATTATATGGATTCACCTAGATCTGGTAGCAGAATTTGAAACGCCTTCCTCTCCTAAGCAAAAGAAGCATTCCAGATCTAAACCCAAGAACTGTAACATGGTATCCTTTGAACCAGTAACAGAAGAAGAAATTTTAATGGGCACTAGATCAGGGAAACCCTATCTTCAGGAGTATTCCGAAAATCAAGAGGGCTCTGCTCCATCTCCTGATGTTCCTCCTTCATCATCTTCTCTTGACGAGAATATACTATCCACATCCTTGTAGGTGGTTGAACCATCGCCTCCTAAACCAACAGCAGCCGATAAGGGGAAACAACCTGTCCGCTTTGATAAAGCGTTGAAGAAGTCCTCATCTTTCGGACTTGGGAAGCCTTATAATTTTGACATATTGGCTCAATTGGCCAATACTCCAGCAAGATTGTCAATCTTTGAACTCTTACATCTCTCAAAAGAGACTCGAGAGACGTTAAGTGAAGCCTTGATGCAGGCTGACGCTTGTCTTACTCTTCTCAAAAAGCCTGAAAAAGAGCCAGTAAGCTGTGCACATTGTCATAGTGTATTTGAATTAATGCCCAATATCACTTTTACACAAGATGACATGTTGTTAGAGGACAATCGTCATGATCGTGCTCTCTATTTTACGGGGTATGTGGATACCATGAAAGTAGATCGCATTCTGATTGACCCAGGGTCCGCACTTAGCATTATGCCGAAGTCTTTACTGGATGCTTTAAAGATCCCAGTGCATAACCTTTCTACGACTATTACTACCATCCTCGGGTTTAATCAAGGAAGAAGTGAACCTTTGGGGAAGATACGCCTAAAACTTCAAATTGGCAATCTTCGTACAAAGGTAACTTTCTATGTTATTGACAATCATGGCTCATACAACGCTTTGTTGGGAAGGCCATTCCTCCATGAACACAATATTGTACCCTCTACGCTCCACCAATGCTTCAAATATGTGGATGATAATGGAGAAGTCCAAAAAGAGGTTGCAGATCTGAATCCTTTTAAAGGGGTTGAAGCATACTGCAACGATTCTCGCATGTACAAGGAAGAATTCATGAAGGTAGTATTAGCAATGGACACGGATGAAGAACAGAAGAGTGTGCCAAATGATACTCTGGTGATTTCCGTCAAAGGATGCACCTTATGTCCTCAGTCTTCCAAACCACTGACTATCTATCTTCCTTTCCATAAGAAGCAGCCTAAGGGTGATAGTCGGGAACAAAGAGAGCTCACTTCTTCTGAGCCGCTTGTAATCGACCTTCGTCGCAAGAAGCTCCCTCCTCCTTCTCCTCCTTTTTTTCTCCCTCTTGTCATCAATCTGACTAAGCCTGCTAAGGCTAAAGTTCCTGTTGTAAATGATGGTGTAAAAATCAATAAAGCATCTCCTTTGCAGTATACTAATGTCTTTTACTATACTCAGTATTATTTGGATATGCTAGATAACTTTAAACCACTTATAATAGAAGTCGTATCATCTCTGCGAAATGTGGTATCATTGGATTCAATACAGGAGTCATACTTCTTAGTACCGTCTCGAAAGAGAGATGAAAAGCCTATATTCTTCAACAAAAGAGAGGAACCAAAAATTGTGCTCTATAATGATAATAGAGATGATACAGGAAGGCTACAATTACGTCGCTATAGTCCACAATCCAAAGCCATCATCCGTAAAATGGGCTATGATTTCAGAACATGCCTCAACAATGGTAAAGGAAGGCGGACTCCCCTTCGTATTGCTGTTCCAAAAGAAAAATCATAACAATACCACAGTAAATCGAAGCGGGGCTTAGGTTATGCTTCACCTCTCCCAACTCTAGAAACTTCTGAATCTGATGAAGAAGAACGATCTAACTCTTCTGATTCTATTTCATGGGATTCTGACACCAGCATTGGTCATATTCATAGAGTGATGGTATCTTCTAACATTGTGTCCGCCGAATTCTCTGAAGAAGATGAAGATGACATTGAAGAAGCTCCTGAAGTGGACCCTTGGACACAAAAGATGGACAATCAGTGGGAACTTTGTTTCGAACAATGAAAACCACCTACTGAAGATCAACTTGTCCAAATCGATATTGGAGAGGAGGGTGTATCACGACCCATCTTCATTAGCAAGAATCTCTATGAAAATGATAAACAAGAGTTAATCTACCTCATTCGAGAATACATTGATGTCATCGCCTGGAGTTACAAAGATATGTCGGGATTAGATTCTCAAATTGTAACTCACAAGCTTAACATTTTGCCGAATGCTAAGCCTGTCAAACAGCAACAACGACGATTCAAGCCTGAAATGATGGATGCAATTGATGATGAAGTCAAAAAACTTATAGCTTGCAGTTTTATCAAAGAAGAACAGCATCCTGACTGGGTAGCCAACGTTGTACCAGTTTTGAAGAAGACCGAAAAGGTTTGAGTTTGTATAGACTTTCGTGACCTCAATGATGCTTATTCTAAAGACGAATTCCCTCTTCCAATTACTGATGTCATGATTGACAATACATGTAGATTCGAACGAATTTCTTTCATGGATGGGTTTTCTGGATATAATCAAATCCGGATGAATCCTGAAGATGAGAAACATACTTCGTTTTGTACTCCTCGGGGTGTGTACTGTTATATGGTCATATCGTTTGGTCTTAAGAACGCAGGTGTAACTTACCAACGGGCTATTAGTACTATTTTTTGCGATCATCTGCGAAAGACTGTCGAATGCTATGTTGACGATATTGCTGTCAAAAGTCGTCTCAAAAAAGATCACATTCAAGATTTAAGAACTATCTTCAATCTAATGCGCCAGCATCAACTCAAAATGAACCCCACCAAGTCTTTCTTAGGTGTCTCTAGTGGTAAGTTTCTCGACTTCGTCATTACCTCTAAGGGTATACACGTTGATCCCGAGAAGATCAAAGCCATTCAAGAAATGTGTCCTCCATGCAATCTAAAAGAGCTACGAGGATTCCAAGGTCGGCTTGCGTACATCAGGCGGTTCTTTTTGAATTTATCTGGACGTTGCAGACCATTTATTCAATTAATGAAGAAAGGTGTATCTTTCGTTTGGACGGAAGAATGTCAATGAGCATTTGACGACATAAAACAGTATTTAATGAGTCCACCGGTTATTGTACCACCGATCTCAGGAATACCCTTCTTAATGTATGTCCGAGCAATGGATCATTCATTGGGAGCTTTGTTGGCTCAAAAGAACAAGGAAGGTCATGAACAAGCCATCTACTATCTTAGTTAAACGATGATTGGAGCTGAACATCGTTATAGTCCGGTAGAGAAGGAATGTTTAGCCTTAATGTTTACTGTTCAGAAGACAAGATATTACATCATAGGCCAAACTATTCATATCATATCCCGAGTCAATCCTTTTCGAGTCTTAATGAAGAAGCCAAGTACACTCAATTCTAGGCTTGCCACATGGGCCATATTACTAGCACAATATGATATGGTTTATGTTCCTCAAAAGTCTGTGAAAGGTCAAGCACTTGCTGACTTCTTAGCAGCTCATCCTGTCCCTGAGACAACTAAACTCTATGATGAGATTCCGGGCGAAACATTAGAATCAAATATGATCTCAGAAGAATTTTCTACCTAGAGGTTGTTCTTTGATGGAGCTTCTAGAATTGGACCTGGAAATACTCTTGTAGCTGGAGTAGGAATTGTTCTCGTTTCACCCGATGGATTAACTATTCAAAGGGCCTATTCTTTAGATGAATCATGCTCTAACAATCTGGCAGAATATAATTCCTTGCTCATTGGACTCCAATTAGCCAAACAACTGGATGTCAAATATCTCAAAGTATATGGCGACTCTAAATTGATTGTTAATCAAGTTAGAGGCATATATGAAGTCCGACATCAAGATCTAGTACCATATCATGAAGCAGCAACCAAGATAGCTTCTTTATTCAAAGGGTTCTTCATTGAACATGTACGTCGCACATGCAATACAGAAGCCGATGCCTTAGCTAACCTAGCTGCAGTATTGGCAGTTCCAGTCAAAAGACAACAGATGATTGTTATCTCTAATAGAAAACTATTCTGTGTTGAAAACAACCACAACATTGAATTTAGCAACTTAACTGAAGTCAATGTCACTTGTGAGGACTGGAGAGCACCTTTCATTGATTTTGCAGTACATGACATCTTGCCAGAAGATCCTAAAGAAGCTAATAGTATTCGTCGTCGATCGCTTCGATTCTATTATAATCATACTACTAAAATACTCTATCGAAGAACTTTTGATGGATTACTCTTGAGGTGTCTCGCTGGTGATGAAGCAAAGCAGATATTATGTGAAGCTCATGATGGTGTTTGTGGAGCACATCAGCCTGGTCCTAAACTACAAGATCGTATTCGACGTATGGGCTACTACTAGCCCTCTATGGTATCAGATGCTGTTGACTATGCAAGGAAATGTCGTGCATGTCAGATTCATGCAGATTTCATTCACCAACCATCGGAATTTCTTCATCCGACTGTGGCCTCATGGCCTTTTGAAGCTTGGGGCATGGATATAATTGGCCCTATCAATCCTCCTTCATCTAAAGGGCATCGGTTCATCTTAGCTATAACTGATTATTTCTTCAAGTGGGCAGAAGCTATACCATTGGCTAAAGTTAAAACGAGTAGTGTCATCAACTTCATCAAACATCATGTGATATACAGGTTTGGTGTCCCTCGCCGAATCATCCATGATAATGGACCACAATTCATCAGCCAAAAGTTTAATAGTTTCTGTGATGTCAACATAATCAATAATATTGCCTCGATAGCCTATAATCCTGCGGCTAACGGGTTGGCTGAAGCATTCAACAAGACCATTATCAAACTTCTCAAAAAATTTGTCTCTATCAACAAACGTAATTGGAGTGATAAACTTGGAGAATGTCTATGGGCATATCACACTATTGTCCGTAATCCTACAGGTTGTACACCTTTTTCTCTAGTATATGGGTGTGAAGCTGTTCTGCCTTTGGAAATTCAAATTCCATCACCGAGGATCACTATTGCTAACGAACTTACTATAAAAAATAATGATCGTCTTCGGCTTCAAGAGTTGGAGGCGCTCGATGAGAAAATGTTACTGGCTCAACAGCATATTGAACTTTATCAAGCCCAGATCTCAAAAGCTTTCAATCGCAAAGTCAGAGTGCGAACATTTCAATAAGGCAAGTTGGTTCTCACGATCATACGTCCTATGACTATGACACATATGAGCAAAGGCAAGTTCGAGGCAAAATGGGAAGGACGATATGTGGTAAATAAAGTCTTCTCCAATGGAGCCTATCAATTAACAGATATGGATGGCAGAGTTGCTATGATGCCTATCAATGGCAAATTTCTCAAGAAATATTATGTATAAAAGCAAAATACTCCAAAGACATGATGTATATAAAAGTTTATTTTATTCAAAAGCAGAATGGAATTACATAATATTAAGGACATGGAGGAGGCCCCGATCCTTCATGATTAAATACAAAGTTCGTCAACCGTTCAATCATCTCCTTGTTGGAACACACTAGCATCTCACAAACAACCATCCTCAATGCCTCTTCTTCGACAGTTTTTCCAGGCTCCACTAACTTGGAGATCAAATCCTGTCCTAGTGTAGGAGGAACAGTAGAGCCTTCGCCCCTTTCTTTTTTAGAAGGCACTGGAGGCTCAGCAGGGGGCGTCTCAATCTTTTCTTCAATCTTCGGAGCAAGTAAATCTTCGGAAGATATTTTGTACAGAAGGAAAAGAGATTGAAAATATTTGTAAAAGTTTTGTTCTATTTATAGGCAGAATAAATAAGATAATCAGCCTCGAGAACTGATGCAACTTTTGGAAAGAAGCAACTGTTCGTTTATTTATAACTGTTCATTCATTTATAACTGAACATTCATTGTCCCTCCTTTGAAACCTACGTGATTATTCATTCATTTATTCTTTTCTTCGAGAGTTTGAACGACCATTCATTCATTCAATGTCACTTCTTCGAAAATTGAAGTAACTGATCACTCATTCATTTATCATAATAAGAATTCATGTCTCTCACGCCCCTGAATTCCAAATATTCACGTCAACAACTTGCCACATTCATATTCTTTCTGGATTCTGCTATCTATGTCGACATATCAAAATCGAATTATAAAAAAGAGAAAAATGAGACAATTATTTCTTTATTTCTTCTTTTAAAAAACATAGATACATCTTGATGAAAATATATTACATCTCGGATTTTCATTCTAATGAAGGTCTATTACATCTTTGGTTCTTCCTATTGATAATAAAGGTCTATTACATCTTTGGATCTTCTTATTGATGCAGGTTCCTTGTCGTCTCGACTTGAAGCAACAAGCCCGACAATGGAATCAACTCTGGTCTTCTCTCTCAGAAAGACGAGAGGAGAACCCCAGAGTGCAGCAGCCCAAAGATGAGCTGCTGTCAATACAACTGGTGGAGAGAAGACGACCCGCCAGGAGAACTAGGAACGAGATCACCCTTATAATACGATTCCTAATTCTGTCTCTCCACCATCCAACTCTCATGTGTATAGGCTCTTCCTACCATATGAGGAAGATCCTTCTTGAACATGAAGAGTCCTGAGCTGTCTGATTTGAGTGTCAGAACCACAAGAGCTGTCTAATGTGAGTGTCAGAAGAATGCCCTCTGTAACATCCAAATCACCAATGCCGGTCCTGAAGAAGCTTGCTAGCTGAATCCTTGCAAATATTAACAAAACATGAAAAGTTAGCAGAATCTATCAGCAGTGTACGCCTATCAACAGACGCATCAGCAGTGTGTGCTTATTAACAGGCACATATCAGCAGTGTGCGCCTATCAACAGGCGTATATCAGCAGTGTGCGCTTATCAACAGGCGTATATCAGCAAACTGCGTCTATCAACCGGCACATCCCAAACAAAGTATGGTGATCAACAGGCGCACTTCAAAAAAATGCTCGCCGATCAATAGGCGCATATCTCCACAATACAAATTGATCACACTGGCACATGTCAGCAATACGTGCCCATGATCGAAACTAAGTATTGGACCACAGTGCGCGCCTATTCTCAGAAATAGTTAGTGCATGTCAACAGTGTCTACAACATGCAGATCAATACCTATCTTCAAAAGTGGTACAAAAGAAGAATATTCATACCATTGGTCCTTCGTAGAGACTTACCAATTTTTGAAGGCACAGCATATAAACGAATAACATCGGGATGAAGTGGTGCAAGTGAAATTATGAATAATGAGACCTTGTGAAAAGCCATGTGTTTTGAGAAAGTATGAATGACTCTTTTGTTTCTGGTTGTCCTTTTTAAAAGAAGGAAAGACGAAAACGGACGCATCATTCTAGGAGTCTGTTTCTAGAAAGAACTAAAAAAAATAGGCGTCTAAAACCATGTGACGACTAACACGTGTCCTTCAGAAGAAACAGTAAACGAAGAATTGGCCAAAGGAATGCATTCACATGCGCCATTCGAAATCACAGCCACACAACATATCAGAAATTTTAGATTTCATTTGCATAAAGATGGGTGGACCCCTACAGACAAGGAGGCCAGAAAAGAGAATAAAAGTTGCTCTGCTTAAAATATTATTCCTTGTTCTTGCCTTCATCGGGCTGACGGAGGGCGACATCAAATTCTTGCATGTTGCGGATCCCCGAGCGACGCATCAGATTAAGGAACCCTTCCGCTTCACCACGCCCTTCGGAGGATGGCCCACCACTCGAGCGATTGAAGACTGTTGGGTTTAAACCGAAACAGTCTAAAAAGTTCACCGCTCTCAGCGATGGGTCAGCCTCCAACTGATAAGTTGTAGGTGCAACATCATGTCCCGCTTCAGGGGACTTGATTGTAGTGTTAGCATTCATCTCCATCTCTTTCTTCTTAGGGGCCATTGAAGAAAAGAAGTGAAAAATAAAGCATAAAGATCAACTACTACATATATATCAACAAAATGACTCTTCATATTCCTCATGGAAACTGAAAAATCATCAATGAAACTCGGAAAGACGAAGAAGAGATTGAGTATTTTCGAAAAAGAAATTTAATTGTGATGACCGAGCATTGACTGGCGCAACTTGACTCAGTCAAAATTTTTATAAATTCAAAGTATTTCAAAACTTTGAAAATGTTTTTAAGTTTTGAAAACTTTGAAGGGGGTCTTGTAGGGCCTAAAAGTCAAGTTGCGTCCTGAACATACTAAGCAATGAACGCCCCGAAGATTAGGTTGCGCCACTGATATGAAGCTCAGGGAACAAGTTGTGCCACTGATCAAGTTGTGCCTGATATCAGACTGCGTCCAGTCTTATTGCGCCAAAAATCTACGTGGCGTCTGACACTTAATGGCCATTATTACCTGACAACACTGACGACTGACACCACAGTGAACGAGGAAAATCTCTTCGAATCCCGTGAATCGTGCCGCTCAAGGAGAGTTGGTAGACAGCTGTCATGTACACTTCGTAAGTTGTGCCTAGGCGCAATCTAGACAAAATCTTTAGTTACGCCTTGGCGCAATCCGAATGACTTCTGCTCAAAAGCTGCCACGTGTCTTGGCACGGCTCAATCAGGGAAATTTGATCGAAGCTCGTACAATCTGATGAAGTTGAGACAACTTACATTCTAAAATAGGATGACATGGCGCACATGCCACTAATCTCTCAAGATGTGTCTACTATCCTGTACACGACCACGCGCATCTCAATCATATGATGCCACGCGTCTAAATACAGTTAGTACACGACTTAACAACTGAATGAAAGTTGGCACAATAGGAGGTCGGCGCAATCCAGCCTCGCGCACATCAGAATAACTGCTAAAATAGTTATTTCTTGAACTCTATAAATAGAGTTTCCAATCATTGTGAAAGGATCATATACATACGCACAAAGACCAAGAGCTCTTGCAAAATTGCTGTTGCATTCTTTAGAGGCTACAGTCTTCAAGTTCACATAGTCCAAGGGATAAAGTGATCGTCTTCTGATCAGATTCCTACAGTTGTACTTTTCCAGAATTCATTGTACTTTATACTATTTCTTTTTCAAGTTTGGAATAAACTTTTTGTTTTTGCAAACAATATGCACTTTGAGGACAACGTTCTACGCAGGGGCTGTAGGATCAGTAGAGTAAATAAAGAGTGGCAGTAAGTAGCGCTCATCCGAGTCACTATCGGCCATGGGCAGTAAGTAGCGCTCATCTGAGTCGCTATCGGCCCCGGGACAGAAGGTAGTGCTCATAAGAGTCACTATCGGCCCAAAATGTATGTAAAAAGAAATGTAGCCCCTACGCTAATAGTTGTCCCCTCTCCCCAATGATACTGTACATGCATCGTAACCACGACACGCCAACACATGTCGTTTCCACAACACGGTTTTATAATAGATAATTGTCAAGTCTTCTAACATGCATCTATTGACAGTTATTGCTACGCATGCGTACGGGGGATCAACCAACACGCAAGTGACCACTACATGATACTCACAACTCACACACAACTCGTGATACAATCGTGACAAAGTTAATGACATGCACCCTATTAACGGAAGTCTCTTAACTCTAGGTCCACAAGCAAAAGAAAATAATAAACAAGGAATATAGATACAATAAACAAAATAAAATGCAACTAAATGTAAGCAGTAAAGATGGCAAGGCACTACAACAAAAAACCCTTTTAATGACGGCTAAAAAGCGTCATTAATGACGAACCATGACGCTTTTTTTTTCCACAGCAACCGTCATAAAAACGGGTGTTATAAATGTTTTTCAAAAGCGTCATAAAATAACCGTCATGAATAGTTTCTATAAAAGCATTATGAATAGTTATATAGTGCACAATTCAGAACAATTTTAAAACGTCATGAATAGATAACATGTATAGGCTCAATGCAGCACATTTATAACACTTTATACTATTCAAATTAGCACATCCAAATCAGTCCATATAATTGTCAGGCCTAAAAATCAAATTAACATTATATATCACCATCTTTATTACATTTCTCAAAATAGAGTACATATCAACATCTTCATTACATTCTCAAAATAGAATATCCAAATACATATATACATTTACAAATACATATATACATTTACAACTACCAAAAAACCTGCACCCAGAGCTCTATTGGACTACCAGGGACTAAAGGTCCTCCAACTGCTAAAATCTTTATGAAAAAAAACAGTATCCTCGTTTGTTTGAATTTAATGTCTCTTGCAATTGATTGGTCCACATATGAAAGAAGGAAAGCTGAAAAAAACAAAAAAAGATTACATTGGAAGCATGAATAAACTTGACAGTACATTCTCTTAAATTAACATGAATAAGCTTAAAAAAGATTACATTGGAAGCTGAGCAGCCAGCATCAAACTTCTCAAGCAGCACCAACATGTAACTTATAGTTAGGGATAACAGTACCTAGGAAACTCTCCAACCAATGAGCCATCCAGACCGGTCAAGAAAAAATTATGAACCAATAAGCAAGTAAGTCCTTGAAACACAAGCAATAAAACATAGAGGGAAAAAATTATGTAGTCCCAACATTTATGTAGTCCCAACATAGAGGGAAAGGAATTATTTTTTTTCAACAAATTTAAAATATGCCATTCATGATTTGAACCTTCTAAATAAATAAAACTGTAATTGGTCTAATACCATGTTAAAATCTATGCCACCAATACTCCAATTTCTACAACCAAGGATTCACCACAAACACATAGTTGTTACCATGTAATGTATTTGCTTTTTCTGGCATATGTAAAATAGCTTATTCTTTCATTCAAGTTATATTATGGTCCGTAGTAACTCAGGTCAATTTGCAAGTACAGAAGTATGACATAGATGAAAGTAAAAGGTAAATCAACTAAATGAGAATAAAACTGGTCTTATCCAAGACTAATATATACTTTGTTAACACAAGTAAAAGCTCACAGAGCAGAAACTAAGGCAGCTAACTGAACTTAAATAAATCCATGTTAAGTTGTGTGGAAGACTTGTTACCCAAACTTTAGGAGAGGAAAGACCGAGTCACAGTCATGGGAGAAGCCTCTTCCAAGCCGCAAAGAGCACAAGCTGTTCATTATATATTCAGAAGCAGAATAAACATAAACTAGGTTACAAGAAGCGAAACAAAATTAAAAGAAATAAAAATATATATGCTAAGAACTAACACCAGTAAGCAAGATGGAGATAACCAAAAGATTCTATTATTTATGAATGTAACTATCAAAAGAAGTCTAAACATTGTCACATATTTTTTTTCCCTGCAAACTGACTGTTAGCTCTTCTGAAGGTATATGGATCACATTTACCCGAAGCTCGATATCCCAACTGGATACTAATGTAGTTCTTTTACAATCCTAAACCAATTCAAGTTAATAACTGGGGCAATATTATTGAAGGTGATGGACCACACAAAATATTAGAGAATCTAAATTTCATTCAATATTAGAAGAGAAATTAGGAGAGCAGTTACCAAGGAGCACATACTTGTTCAGCTAGCGCGAGAGCATATTTGCAGATTAAGAACCTTCTATGTTGACACACAATCTACAAAAGAATCCAATTGCACTCTGTTAACACCTAATCCATATAATAATAGCATACACAACAATAGAATTCAAATTTTACTACTAGTGAATCAACAAAATTCCATCACGAATCCAAGGAATTTCATTCAATAATAAACTTCCTATACAAATAAAATAATATACATGCCAAAGAGGCACAAAAGAAAGCTATCAGAACAATATATATGCTAAGTAGAGCGTTACTGGATTGAGAGTGCTATGTTCTCTGAACCTTTTCTCCAAAAGAGCAGACTGCTCCTTCGTAAGCCTGAGCTTCTTCCTCACGTTGCCGTCCTCTTCGTCGCTCACCCGCGAAGAGGAGCCCCTCTCCGCTTCGACCTCCCCGTACGCGGTCGACGAGAACGTCGACACCGAGCTGTGCGAGGACGACGGCGGTACCTTGGGCATCGTCGTCGGCACACTACTGTACGCGACGGTGCCGTCGAAGGCGCTCGGGGTAAGCTAGATGAACCTGGACATGTAACTGGGTGCGAGACACAAACGTAACGAGAACAAACAACACAAACCCTAACCCTAACCCTAAGGGGGGAAAAATCAAATCTTTCCCAAAATAAAACACTCAAATCTACTGAATCAAGCGCTGCCCAGATGATAAAAGTGAGAAAATAGTCGAAAATCGAACTAGAATGGAGTTGAAGTTGAGGATCATACCACCGCCTCCTAATGCTCGTGCCGCACCCTCCCCACCGCCTCCATCTGCTGCTCGAACTCCCTCCTCCCGACCCCGACCTTCTTCAGCCTCTTCACCACCACCATCGTCGCGTCCACCTTTGCGTAGATCTGGAGTTTAGGAGAGGAAAAATTGGAGTCGAACCGAAAAGGAGGGAAAATGAAAAGTGAAAAATTTGGGGAGAAGAGGTTTGGGGAGGAGCTGCTCGGTTAGAAAATGGATGAGAAATAAATTCTCTCTCTCCCACTTAGCTTTTATACAATGAAAGAATTACAAGTTTGCCACCGCTCTAAACTATTAATAACGCTTTATTTTATAAACATTATAAAAAGCCCAGAATTAGCCCAAACCGTCATAGAAAAAAGGTATTTTTCAACTTAATAACGCTTATGTATCAACCGTCATTAAAACTCCTTGTCGAGCGTCATTAAAAGGGTTTTTTATTGTAGTGAGGTATCTTGCCTGGTAGTGATGCCTGGTGTGCTTGCGATGATCACAAGGACATAAAATATGACTTCAGGGTTACATCTATGCAAGACGGTCGTCGTTGCTGGTGCGGGCTACTCCATCGGGTCTAGAAGAGTCAATTTAGCTAGGAACAACATAAAGAGGTACCGAATTGGCGAGGGAATAGGAATAATGGGTTTAGACATGGGCATGAATTGATAATAGAAGGAGTTCGAGTAATACAAAAAAATACTTATAATACTTGAAATTTTATTAGTAAATAAAATATTATTATTTTTGAAAATACTCGAAAATCTAAAATCGTGACAGGCAAACTCCAAGTTTGTTAAAATAGGTTTTCTCGCACAATCTATATTTTATTAGTTAGATACTTCTAGGAATTTATTTGAAAATACTTAAGATTTATTTACACTTTATAGGTCAAATCATTTATATATAATATTTGGGAATCTGGCAAGTCATTTAATAAAACTATATTTAAAGTAGGTAAATTTTAGGTTTCTCAATTTAAACTTTTTTTTTGAAATAGTTATATTGCCAAGCCTAGAAACAACATTTTGTTAGTAAAATAGTTTGAAACTTTATAATATAAAAACATAATACCATAAATAGTAATAACAATAAAATAAATAAAATGGTACATTAATCATAATACTTTTGACAGTATAATATAGTACTAATAATATTATATTCATTTACTAAACTATATACAAGGTTTTTAATACTATTAGTAAAATACTAAAACAAACAAAAAAGAAAAAGAAGAAAATCACATCAGCCTACTTGCTGTTGTCTCTATTTGCTACGGTTAGAAGAAACACAACTCAAAAAAAGGAAATAGAAAAGGAAAATAAACAACTAATAAGAACAAAATAAAGACAAAATCGAAACAAGGCTGCTGACTGCCGCCTCTTCTTAATAATGAATGGGGTGAGAGAGACTTAATAAATCTCAGAGAAATAGAGGATTAAAGAAGAAGGAGAGCGTGAGGAAGTGGGAGGAGTAGAGGTGAATTCGTGAGTGGGAGCTGGTGAAGGGGTGAGGAGAGAGACGAGCGGAGATAGAGGTGGAAGGATGGAATCGACGGCGACTACCAGCACGCGCGGAAGGGGCGCGCATGCGTGGGCGGTACTCACGACGACGAGGTCGGCGATAGACGCGGCGGGCGCGCACGGAGGCTCGACTGACGGAGCTCTGGCGTGGGGCTCGGATCTAGTGAAGGGCATGCGGGAGAAGCCTGGCGGCCGGAGGCTAAACTTGGCTGGGCGCGGATCGGTGTTCATCGATCAAGAGACTCATCGTCGATGAAGCTCGCCGGGAAAGGAGATCGAACGGGGCGGCTTGCGAGCTCCGACGAAGTGAGTTTGGATATGGGTTTTATCGTTAAATTTAGGGTTTTAGTTCGGTTGGGGTGGCCCCGTTGGTGGTGTTTGTAATGATGGTGGTGCGTGGTGAAGGGGGGTCAGGCAAGGAGGAGGAGATGGCCGAAGGGATTGTTCGGTAGGGAGGAGGAGCTCGGCCATGGCGGACACAGGCGAGGCTGTGGTCGGAGAAGGCAACGCGGGTAGGAGGAGATGCGGTGGTGATCGGCCGCCTAGGGGTCAGGTTGGGTCTGGCATGGTGGTGGTGGTTTGGTCTGGCCTCGGTGGTGGTGATGGTTTTGGCGAGGAGGGTGACAGCAGCGGTGGTGCTGTAGTGGGTCACCGACGAAGCCGTAGTCGTCGGGTGATTGCGAGGAGGGTGGTGCAGCAGAGGAAAAAAATGGTCGATGTGTGGTGTCGAGGGGTTCGGGGAATGGTGGTGTTGGCTAAAAGGGACAGGCAATTATGGCGTTTCGGATGGCAAGTCGATGTCAGGCAGTGGGGGACCAGCCAGGGAGCTGCCAAGATTAGGATTTAGGGCTAGGGTTAGGGTTTTAGCTGGAATTAGGAATTAGGGTTAGAGATTTTGGGATTTTGGAAACGTGTCCAAAATTGTCAAACACGAATAGGAAGATGTAATTGTGAATAAAATAGTGGAATAAGAAAGATATACACGGACACGATGCACGCACGATTGGCTATGGTGGATGATTTTGGGTTGTGGGAATTATGGAATTTATTTGGAGTCCATAAAAAAGAGGATCTCTCCTTATGTAGGAGGTGGAGGACCCAGTTGGTTAAAGACTGGGATTGTTTAAATCATCCATTAAATAAATCCCCTTTTTAGTTTAAAGCAACTGATCATACCCAATCGTATAAACTTTTCCAAGATAATTATCATAATTAATTAAATTTAAAATAAAACAATATTTTAAAATAGTTTTTTGGATAATAAATTATTAATATTAAATAAATTTCAAGATTAGAATAAATGAATAAAAATTTATGCTCCTTCTATGTAATAAATATTTGCATAAAACATGGTTTTCAAATTACTATTTATATAACCTTTTTATGATGTGAAATAGGTTTTGGAAATTCCAAATGCGATGCTTTCTTACCACTTTACGCACAAAAATATTTATTATTTATTATTTGAAAAAAACTAAGATTTTTAAAATAAAATATCTCTACAAAAATATGTACCTCGCACATATTCGCACTCGACGAGACATACGAAATGCGAACTCGTACGCGACGTCCCATACGACAAATTTGTACGCGACGTATAATACGACTATGCGACGTACAAACACTAAGTAAAAATTTTAAATACTCAATATATAAAAAAAAAATTAAAGTAGAAATTTAGGGGGTTTACAGCCTATATGACCTGTTCAGAGAAGAGTGTGTCCAAGAATTGATTGTCAGTTGGTGTCATATGGAGGATTAGGATTTTACCTTGGCAATGGGTTTTCATTACTGCAATTGGCTCTGCAGCAGAGATTTTGGTGCTGCCTGCAGCATTAGCAGGGGTTAGGCTTGGGGGTTTGAAGTTCAGAGGTTAGTTTAGGCCTGTGGCTATTGGTGTTATGTATCAGAGTTTGGATGTATCAGTAAGATACTTGAGTGTCAAAGAATTGAGTGGTATTAGTGTATTATTAGATTCAGAGGTTGAGTGTTAGCCAATTAGTTATGTGTGAGAGTTGGTTAGTTAGTGTATCCTATTGTTAGTATCAATTAGATGTTAGTGTCAGAGGTTTTAGGGTATTAGTGGAGGTTAGTGGTAGATATGTGTGTTAGTATGTTAGTTCAGGATAAATGAGTTGGTGAAGGAGAGAGAGTCAGTGTCTTTTGTTAAAGTATCTTAGGTTAGTGTCATAGGTGTTAGCTTTACATTGCAGGCCTGCATTGGCCATGGGGGGTGCACTGCAATAGGCAGCATGCTCACTTGGCATTTGCCTTGTCTTAGCTTGCATTTCAGTTGCAGCTGTAGCAGCAAAGCAAGGCATCAAGCATCAGCAGGGGCTTGCATTAGCTTTATGCAACAGCAACAGGGGATCCTTTCCCCCTTTTGTTTTTTATAGGCCATTTGGTCAATGCCATGCCAAATGTGTGTGTGAGTATTAGGAAGAGAAGTTAAGATAGATAGGTAACTAAGGCTATAGGGATGTATATGTTATATGAGGATAAGGGTATGGGTAGAAATTGATAAGTGGCAATATATATATATATATATATATATATATATATATATATATATATGTGTGTGTGTGTGTGTGTGTGTGTGTGTGTGTGTGTGTGTGTGATTGTCATGACCTGCATCCGGTTTAGGGGTACGAGCATGTGGGTACGTCCAGCCTACGCCGCAGAATCGGCGGTAGAACGCCGTATATGTCATCTAGAACATATAACATCTAATACAATGAATATAACATGTTATCTCCGTACAGGGAAAAAATATATAATCATAACTCAATCACATAAATCTAAGGAGTGCAAGGTATCTAATACAAATTCAGAGTGAATCATAATATAGTTATACAAGTCTGAAATAATAATAACGAGCATAATAAGTAAGCTGGAGACAGAGTCCAGTCAAATCCTAGTCAAACTGAGTCATTGCTAGAGCCTCCTCAGGTGGAACTAACCAGGGTCTCTTGGTCAATGCCAACTATGCCATGAGGACCATAGTAGGTGGTACACTTGTCCTTGCCATCGTCTGAAAAATATGTCCAGTCAGGATGGAACGAGTACATCTCCAATAACAGTTCCTAGTAAATGACAAGTGCTATGAAACAGTAAACAGAGAGAATATACAAGAGAAAATAGAAAGTACATGAAAGTACCATGGCAAGGGTAAAGCAGTAAACTAGAGCTAGAGTAAGAGAAATAGCTCATATCATGTACAAGAGTTAAGAATCATCTATCTATGTGAGTGAATATTAGCTTTGACATGTGGCTGGCTTGGGAACTTGCACAATATCTACAAGCCTGGTTAATCATACGTGAAGTGTATGATTAACAATCACAAGGATCTGCATAATGCACAAGGTGGATATTGACCACATATCTAGACTAATATTCCCCCTCCCCGACTGGTAGAGTGGATCCAACCATAACATATTACGACACAGAATTCTATGAAAAGGGAGCAAGTCTTATCGAGAATCGGTGTCCATATATTACACAAGAACTACAACGGAGCTTGTACAAGATACACCAAGGTAAACAAGGAATACCATCTCATGATGAGATCCGTAAATACCAATCCGTGTGACCAATGTGTCAAGAAGCAAGTACATCTACACTAAGCACAAGAAATATAATAAATATTATAGTTAGAAAATTATCAGAGAATGTACTCGCCTGCGGTCCTGAATAGTCAATAAGAATCGAGACTCATAGTGGAGTCACAGACCTATAGATGAGATATACATGTGTTAAATGGGGTTTAACAGTGTTAAACATGATTTTCTTGTGTGTGATATACAATCTAGGTCAAAACTAGGTCAAGTGTTGACTCACAGTTGAGTTTTGGTCAACTTGTCAACCCTGGTCAAATCCTAGTAAAATCTAGGTCAAATATTGACTCAAGGTTGACTTTCAATCAAAATAGTCAACCTTTGTCAACCTTGGTCAACCATGGTCATTCTAGGTCAAGTTAACTTATATCAAGTCATACCTACCTCAAATACACTAACCTAGATATTCATATGCCTAATATTACCCTATACAAGTAGATACATATGTATATAGGATATACCAATCTATCCTAGGTAATCTATTACTTTAGATAACTAGGTAATATCCTATATACTAGCTAATAGATAAACTATATACCTAGACTAATAGGCAACATCCAATACAATATATATATATATATATATATATATATATATATATATATATATATATATATATATATATATATATATATATATATATATATAATATATAATATAATATAATATATATATATATATATATATATATATATATATATATATATATATATATATATATATATATATATATATATATATATAATAACCTACACAATACATATAGATGATAACCCCCTCATTTAGACCCAAATCTCAACAAATGGCCATATGGCCTAAAGGGAAGGGACCCCCTTGCTGCCTAGTGCAGCAGGGCGGCAACTGCTGTTGCTACTACCTGCATTTGCTTTGCCAAAGCTTGCTGTTGCAAAGTGATGTTGCTGTTGCTACACAAGATGCATGACAAGGTAATGCCCTATGCTGCAGCAAACAAGGACCAAGCATTTG
>JANAVB010025800.1:16807697-16823834 GCA_029216955.1 Iris pallida
CTGAGCCACAAAACAAGCACAACCCTTTATTCTTCCTACAGTCGGACCATACATGCTTAAGCTTCTTGCAGTAAGCACAGGTAGGCACTCGCTCAACTAGCCCCTGCTAAGCAAGAATTCGAACTAGAAAGGGTGGCATAGGTTGAAAGTCTGGGTACTCCTGAGGCCCTGGGTGGATATTGCCCCTCACTCTCTTGGAACTAGGCTCCCCTTCTTGAGAATTCACTAGGTCCCACAACTGTTGGACCCTCCAGTTCTGCTCCCTCAAGATCTCGGTCCGAACTCTCAATGTCTTTAACACATCCCAGAGAAGTCCATATTTCTGAGTTCCATCAGGTGGCAAACCTCTTGAGAATATGGTATGGGGTACCACTCCATGAGGCAGAGGAGGAGGTGACGGAAGACTCTCGGTCTCAGACGAAACTGCAGCCATCTCCAGAAAGGTGGAAGGTAGAGAAAGACTCTCTGGTGAGGCTGCTACCACCTCCTCAACGGCAAGAGGTGGTACTACCCCTGGTCAACCGGAGGTATCATTACCTCATGAGCAATAGAAAGTGGAAGCACGCTCTCAGTTATGTCAGGAGCTGCAGTTGCTCTCAAAAGACGGGCTCTGGTAATGGATGCCATACTGGTAGGGGTGAGCATATAACGGTTGAAAACTAAAAATGAACCGAACCGAAATATAAAAAATGGATCAGTTTTTAGGTTGTCGGTTTAAAATTTTGAAAATTTGAAATAACGGTTCGATTTTTGGTTCTTGATCCGGATAACCAAACTAAACCGAAAACCAATTTAGATTTAATAATTTATCAAACTATCCTCAATTTACATATACTAATATTTTATAACCCTTAACTGAGCGCATTCTCCTCTCTTATTCTCCGTCGGTACTTCTTTGAGCACTCTCTCTACTCTCAATCTATATATATATACTAATATTTTTCACATGATGTAATATAATAATGCCATATTTTTAAAATAAATTATTACTTAAATAGAGTCATTTTGCTAAAAAAATTGAAGGTCAGGCACATTGGTCCTTTAAACCAAACCGACCGAAAATCGAACCGAATTAATTCGATTTAGTTTTGTTCAGTTTTTACAAAAATGGTTTGGTTTTCGGTTTTAAGAAATATGGTTTACGATTATTTTGGTTTTCATATATACGGTTCGGTTTGAACCAAACCAAACCGTTGCTCACCCCTACATACAGGAAGGATAGATAGAAAACAAAAAATCATCAAAGAGTTGTAAGACAGATTATCATTCAACATAATAATGAAAATGGATAATATCATAATTAACAGAAGAAATCTCTACACCGGGTTATTAGTAATAATACTACCAGTATACTACGGTTTCAGGCCATGGGCATACTCAACTCACTAGTACATACTATCCATGATACTATCTTCTATTGTGTGTCTCAGTTCCTCTATCACCTAATACCGCTTAAGCATTTCCCCTTACGATGAACACTGGTATACACCGCAATCATGCACTCTATTGATGCAGTCATCTATCGAGAATACTCTCTCTAGGGTGCCTATCCAAGTCTTGACACTGTCTACTTAAGGTATAAACTCCTCTATATGGTACTTGGATGACACTCTCATACTAGGTTACTCATGTCTCTCCTCCAACTAGTCACTAAAATATTGGTGCCTAAACCTCTATAATACTTTGGCTCTTGCTACTAGGGTATTCCTCATATTCTGGTACCTGGTGCAATTCATATCCTGATACTTGTTAATCACTCTAGGTCTCTCATCTATAATTAGTTATCTAAATACATATAGAATACTTCCTAACCATACTCTAACAGTCAATACTAATAATCAAGGACATCGACCAATTTGCTAGTCACCAAACCATCATACTATAGAAAAACTATAATAAAATGAAGCTCTACAAGGAACTGGGCTAAAGGAACTAAAAGTAATCATACTTCTAAGTTAATTGATGATGGAACAGAATCTATAATAACAGAACTGAATGATAGAGATTATATGTTAAGAACCATTTTATGATACAATTTGATAATCATACACGTCTGTCCAAAATCATGATACTCAGAATTCTTACCACGACAGTAAGCAAAGCTGCGATAAATAATAGATTCCATAACTGGGGTATGTACCTCTATAATCATGTCGTTTAGAATCTTCGTTGTGCCGACTAGTATAGCTGCAAAGAATTCCAAATTTCAAAATTAAGATAAATACATCCGAAGTCAGGTTCCTAAATTTTTGTCACGCCGGCTAATATGGCTGCGATAAACTCTAGGCTCCATAATCAAGTAGACGTTTTACCTTCCTTGGTGTCCTCGTCATCATATGTTATCAGAAGATACTGTAATCCAGTCCATAAAATTCATCTCGATATGAAAATCAAAGCCAACAACGAACCATCACAATCAAATTCAATAATAAGAAGCAAGGGTAAACAGAAACAAAAGGATTTCGAATTGATGTTCATAACAATATTCTTAAGGGTCATCCCAGGAATCTCTCAAGAATTCCTAACTATGATTGAGTAACTCCTATCATAACTTAGAACTTATATCCGAATAGCAGGCTCGTAATTAGTACTCTAAGTCGAGCACCATTACGAAATAACACTAGTTACGACCTCGACCTACATGGACCACCACAAAAATGTGTCACGACCAATACCCGGTTTATGGCACAAGCTTGTGGGTACGTCTAGCCTATGCCGCAGAGTCGTCGGTAGAACATTGTATAGGTCATCTAGAATATATAACATCTAACACAATAAATATAACCTGTCATCACCGTACGAAGGAAAAATATATAATCATAACTCAATCACATAAATCTAAGGAAGATAGCATGAATATGATAGAGATATAAACTCAGAGTGCAAGGTATCAAATGAAAATCCAGAGTGAATCATAATATAGTTATACAAGTCTGAAATAATAATAACAATCATAATGAGTAAGCTGGAGACAGTGTCCAGTCAAATCCTAGTCTAACTGAGTCACTGCTAGACCCTCCTCAGCTGGAACTAACCCCTACTGGACTAGGGT
Organism: Iris pallida; assembly: GCA_029216955.1. Lineage (NCBI taxonomy): Eukaryota > Viridiplantae > Streptophyta > Magnoliopsida > Asparagales > Iridaceae > Iris > Iris pallida. The sequence goes on from JANAVB010025800.1 coordinate 16,810,750, forward strand.
CTCCTGTTCAATGCTCACTACGTCATGAGGACCATAGTAGGTGGTACACTCGTGTCACAACCCACACCCAATGTAGGGGCACGAGAAGTGGGTACGCCCAACCTACGCCACAGTGTTGGCAGTAGAACGCTGTTCTAGGTCACTATCACAAACTAAATATAATATGATATACTCTCCAAACGAAGGACAAATCACAGAAGGTACAACTTAATCACAATCTAAAGATGGAAATAGCATGATATGATAGATATGAAATCTCAAAAGAGAACACACAAACAGAAGGAAAGTCTAAGTGTCTAAACGACACAACATCATAAATATTATAACTCCCTAAAAGCAAATTTAGTGATTATTTTCTAGTTTGAGAGTATAGTATTTTTTTTCTATACAAAATTTTTTCTTTAATAAGGATATTTTATTAAATAAACCCTTTTTAAAGATTATTTTAGTGTTAAGGTTTGTATTTGAAGTAAAAGTTTATGGTAATGATGAATACTAAATTCCTTATCAACTAGATTTGTTTTAATTAAATATTCAAATCATGTTTGATCTAAATAGATTATTGGTAATTAAATAGTGCTTAATGTTGGTTAATAAGTATGAATATGCTTGCTGTTACTTTAGGTTGGTTATAGTGGTTTCTTAGAACGGTATTAATTAAGGAGTAGTTTTGTGACTTAATGAGATTTAACTCATCTGTTAATCTTGTTAAGTTAATTAATCAGTTATTCACTATATTTGTAATTATTTATTTAATTATAATTAAAGAGTTTAAAGTGTTCAGTTAATTAGTTTTTTGTTAATTAATTATCAGTCAGTAACTAATTAACTATAAATTTTTTATTATGATTATGGGTTGGTATTAACTAATTTTGTGATTAATTGAGACTAACTAATTCTGTTAGTTTGTTAGGAATTAGTTACCATTCTGTTATTGGACTAATCTAAAGCCCCCAGATCTGCATTTAATTTCAACATTGCCATCTAATATTTTATTATATATGCCACCGACACACTGTCAGCACATTTCCCAATATACAGTCTGACACCTCTCCACATCACACTTTGCTGCTGCTCGACCGAGTGTCACCGTAGCCGTCGGGATCCGCCGTCGCTCTGGCAACCATTGACTGGAGTTCGCTCGACACCACCGAAGAAGCTCGACGATCGCCAACCAGACAGCCACGCCGGAGCTCGTCGACGTTGCTCAGGTACGGTACCACCAGGCCGCAGCCGTGGAAGATCAACTCATCGTCGGATCTTGCCATCCTCGACCGGAGGGGCTTCTCGCCTCAATTTCTGTGCCACCCCGATCTCCATGAGTCTTCTTGGAACTCGCGTACCCCTTCGATCGATGTGCGGCCTCTCGAGACTGCCGCCACTGTCGACGTTAGATCCTGACAACGAGCGCCCTGCCGAGCTGTCGTCCAGGACCGCAACTCCTCCTCGCCGGGTTCTAGTCGGTGTTGCCGTCGTCCACCGCCTCGCCGTGCCTCGTCGAGCCCGGATCTGCCAGGTCGAGCTCAGATCTGGCCTCTCGAGTCATGTCGCAGTCCATCGGCAGCCCTCGACTCTGGATCTGGTGTTCGACTCCGCCTTCGAGTCGCCGGCGTCATCTCGAACTGGGTTCTCGTCCTTGACTCCTTCATGCCGACGGAACTCTTCGTCTTGCCATGATCGCTGAGGCACGAAGCCACGAAACCCCGGTGAGCTCTCGTTTTTCTTCTTCTCCTTGTTTTCCCTCTCGCTCACTCTGTTCTTAATTTGTTTAGAGAGAAGCCATTGCTTCCTCTCTCTTCCGATTCCTTTCACCCTCTTGTCAACTTTAGTTTTCTTTTAGTCTCTTTTCCTGAGTGAACAACACATTGAGTGTTGTGTTATGCTGTGTGCTTGGCTTCATTTAGATGTGTATTATTATTAAATTTATATATGGTAAAAATTGTACTTGTATAATATAATAGTTTTGTCACTATTACACTATATAGTGATGTGTTGAGCTTGTTACATTAAAGTTTATTATTAAATTTCGTATAAAGTACTAATTGTACAAGTATTATTTATATCAGTTTTGTCATTATTGTACTATGTATATATTTTTAGGAGTTTGCTTTTCTCGTGAGAATAAGTAGGTAGGGTCTAAAAATCCTACTTCCTTCTGGGTTAGGCTTCTGAGCCAGTAAGTTTTATTTTGAATAGTTATGCCTTTGGGCTATTAGAGAATTTATTTTACTTAAACTAATAGTTTGGCTTGGGCTGAGACAAGCCCAAGTCAGTCAGTGTTGATTTTTCAAATTAAATTGGTATATATGTAGCATGGTTGTAAGTAAGGTTTTGGTAAATTCTTGTATATAAATAATAATAATAAGATGTAGATTTCTAGAAAAGTTTGTCTATATTAAAATAAATTTTGGATATTCTCAGATATATAAATATGTATTTATTGTCTTGAGTAATATTACGTAGATCTATGTATAGATATAAATGTTTATATACATTTCTAGTTATTTTAAGTTGTGTATATTATTTAATAAATCTTTCCTTGTAAAATAAATTATTTCCTTGCTAGAAATTGTTACTATATTTTGTTCTCTAAAAATATTAGTAAAAAGGTTTATATAGTTATAATTTTGCTAGCACAATGTTTTAATAATTCTAAATAGTTAAAAGTATTTTTTCTAAACATAAATAATTTTTCTTATTAAAAATGGTTAAAGATATTCTCACTAATATTTATTTGGATAAAGTTATATCTATAAGTATTTTCTAAAATATTATTTTTGATCAAGCTATTTATCTATATATAATTTCTAAAAGAAGATTTGCATTATTATCAATATTCTAGTAATATTTCCATAAAGTAATTAATTTAGTAAATTTGTAATCTATATCTATATATAGATTTGCTCCTAGTAAAATGGTATTTTAACTAATAGTTATTTTCAAATAAATAATAATGATTATTCAATGTTGCAATAAATATTATATAGCATATTTTGTTATAAAAACTTAAACTCATTTCTATTTAGTTTAAGATATATATTTCTAAATTATATTTAATAGCTACTAAATGGTTAGCTAGTATATTCTTCTTTAGCTAGTTTATGGATAAGTTGTTAGCAATATTAGTTGTTTAAACCCTAATAACTTGTACAAAAATTATAACAGGTGACCATTACGTCCATGCAGTACTACTCCCGTGCTTCCAAAGCGAGGCAAGTACACCGACTCGACTTTTACTTTGTCTTTATGTCTTACATTCATGTGCCATGTTCTCATATCGGACATGAGATACACACGATTGTCTTGTACCTTGTTTATTGTATTGTGAGCCATTGTTTATTACGGGAATTGAGAAAAATATTAGCTTTTGTGTGACCACACCCAACATAGGTATTGTGGATAGCCTAATCGTACACTTCATGTACGATGAAGCCGGATCTTGTAGAATTGATTGATTTATTGATTGATTGTGGTCATTAGTCGGTCACACATTAGTTTAATATTTCAAAAATGTCACACTTGCATATTGATTGTCGTGTTCATTATCTTGATTTATTGATAGCCGTGTTCATTGTCTTGCATATTGATTGTCGCGTCCATTGCCTGCAGTTTATATTTTATTTCTGGTACCATAGTTTTATTTTCAGTTCTCGTATTCTGGTTTCACCTTGTATTATGTACTACATATTATATTGTACATTGTTCTTATCGGGATTGTACTTTGCTCTTTTCTTGACAGGATACGTTGCAGGTGTGCTTGAGGTACATAGAGCAGCGGTGATATCATTGGATATTGCAGTATTTATTTCATTTATTTTTCTGGAAATTGTATTTTGGATATTCATTATTGTATATTTATTTCTGGGAACATTATATATAAAGCTGTGATGTTTACATTATATTGTGACTTGGAGTTTTTCTTAGTATTGTACAACTTACTTCGTCGTGTCCATCGACGAACGCTGGGCGTGTCCGACTCGTGTTCGATTATTCAGGAGCGGGTCGTGACAAATATCCAGAAATAATACAACTCTAAAGTCAATACAAATAACATAATGAAAATAAGATAAAGCCTAGCTAATCTAGTCTAAGCAGTAGGGATGACGTCCTCAGCAAGAGCTGGAACCTCCTGTGGGTCCAATTCACATGTGTCGTCTAGATGGGCTCCATAACAGGGTGGGCAGAAGTCCTCAGTATCATCTTTAATATTTTCAATAGGTCCAGTCAGGACAGGAGCGAGCACAATACATCTCACACAGTTCATATCATGGTAGGAAATATAAAGCATGCAAAAGAGTAAGATACATGAACTGTAAGAAGATGTACATGAAAACGAGAGATATTTGTAAACTGGATATATACATGATAAGTAAGAACTGTAAGTGACTAGTGATTTAGATCACAATATGGTTATGTAAACAGGTTAGGTTATACAGTAAAATGGGACTCATTATACGTGAGGACACAATGGACATATACAATGTTTTATACAATAGGAGATTTGCTCACATAACCATTTCCTACTCACCCTTCCCAATCAATACACAAGGATCCAATCAGTTACATTACCTATACAATAGTTTATCCATGGGCTCATGTGATCATGAGAGTACAAGATTGCACAAGAGTATACATGAATAGAGGTGTACAAGAAATACAATATGTTCGTGAAAAGCACATGACAATATGTATTTGATGTACCCGAGGGGGATAACATCGCAAGAGAAGATCCATATAGTACCAATCCGTTATAACAATCGTGACAACATCAAGTAAAGTGATCTAGAGCAAGAATATAAGTCCTGAAAAGTATGAAACGATCAGAGAATGTACTCGCATGCGAACTGAATGTCTGTGAGAATATACTGTCCGAAATGAGGTATCTGAGTCCTATTTAGAGCAACACAAGTCATGATGTATACAAAGGGGTTATAATGAAGTGTACAATGCATCTACATAATTTCTAGGTCATTCTAGGCTAAAGTTCAACACTTGGTCAGCTATACAGTCAAACTAGGTCAAACTCTAGTCAAGCTAGGTCAACCACTCTAGGTTTAGTCAAACTCAAGTTTATAAGTCATGTTTAGCCTTAGTGAGTCCATTCTAAGTTATTCTACAGGGTAACACTAGTATAGCCTAAAGTATACTAAGGTATAACATAACCATGCCTTAACTAAGTAAACCATTGTCAACTTCTAAGGTCAAATGGTCACATATTAACTAAATGTTGACTTTTGGTCACTTGGTCAATTCTAGGTCTAACTAGGTCAACATGGTCAACTAGTCTAGGTTAGTCCAACCTAAGTCTATGAGTTAACTTAGGTCTATCTAGTCCAAGTAAAAATATACCATATGCATATAGCCTCTATGTTTAAATATACTAAGTACACTATCATAATACCTAATCATACATACAATATTATATACTAAGGTAAACTATATATCTATACATATCACTACATTACATACATGTTATCATATATGCATACATTATATATATAAGGTAATATATATATACATACATGTATTCATATATACTTTTCATATAATATATATTACATTGCATAACCTACATACATGTATTTCATATAAACATGAAAAATACAGAGAGGGAAAGAATGAGACTGTAAAGTGGACTGTGAAGTGAAACTCAGTTTACATTTGAAACATTAAAACCCAGGTTTCACTCAGTCTCAGGTTTCAATTAAACCTCAGTGTACATATACAGAAATCAATTGACATATAAATTCAAACTCAAAAACTCAATTTTCATATTATATTGAAATCTTAGTTTTGAAAGTTAACTCCCAGTTCCTTATTAAATTCTCAGTTTACTGGAATGAAACCCAAGAGCATCAATTAATTATCCAAAATACTGAATGTATCAAACTTAATATTCTTCTTAGGATCCTGGGAACATAACATATACTCTAACCGAACTTCAAATCCCAACTCCTCATATGCAAACATACATAATACATCTAAAATCTCAGGAAATCCTAAGATGAAACCTAAAATCAACATTCAAAACCAACCTCAAACTCCTATAATTCTCAGGTATTTCGAAATATCAACTCAATCTATACCTCACCTATCCTAAACTCCAAACTGTTACCAACATCAATCCAAACAACCACCACATAAAAGAACTAGAAAAACATCAACATTAAACTCATCAATCGAACAACTAATCCTAATCTCAGGTAATCCATCCCAGACCCAAAATCCCAACTCCTCAGTATCAGTCGAACTAAGAACCCCTATGAACAATCAATCGAACCTAAACACCAAACAAAACCTCGAAAAAAAGAAAGGGGAGGAGTGTGTCGAATCCTAGGTGTCATCTAGGTGTCAAGTTGTGTCTACACGTGTCCAAACAAGAGTCAAAACAGTGTATCAGAGACTGTGTTCAGCACAGTCTTGTGCTGAGGTGTCGAAAGCAATTGGACATGACACGTGAGTCCTCGTGTCTCGTGGGTCGTGTCTTAGGGTAGACTAGGTAGGTGAACGTGTCCAACAGCCTGTATTGTGTCCAAGTGCATCGTGTCGTGTGATACAAAAACGTATCAGTGAGCAAACTGTACGTGTGTGCAGTGTTTAAAAACCCAGTACGAGTGAGATTTCTCACAATCCACTTAATAAAATCTCTTCAAATTTTATGTGCATTGTGTAAGTATTTGCCCCCACCTCCCTATAAAATTTTGTGTCAAACCGTGTTGTGTCCACAGAGAAAATGGACACGGGTAGTAGAAAAGTGCACTACAACATCGTACAGCGTGTCCAGTCCAGATTTGGACACGGACACAAGTGTGCTCTTGCCCACAGACACAAAATCGTAATCCCCACATGTGGTCTACAATCCCTTCAAATAGAAATCGAAAATAACAATATTAATTCTATCAAGCATTTCATCAAATAACTATGCCAACACACCGATACATGTCCGATACGTATGTCAAATAGACACGGATTCCTATCAAACTTGGTCTACATGTCTATGGTGTCTAGATGCATGCATCTATGAAGAGAAATCAGGTATTTAAGGGGTTTAGGGCTAATTACCTATTGAGAGTCAAATCTCAATGAAAAGCCTAGGAATGAGACTTCTCCTCCAACTTGCAACAGTCCAAAGCTTTTCAAATCCTTGCTAGCTACCCACCAATGGCTTCCTCTACACTAGGGGAGTGTGTTGCAAGTGATTTGGTCTAATTTGGAGTTGATTTGAAGAAATGAGCTAAAATTGGGGAAGAACACTAAACTAGGGTTTGTAGGTTTAAAGAAAGAGGCAAGAGAATGGGAACATGTATTTATATAGGGGTGGAAATCCTTTGATGGCAGCCTAGAGTTCATTCTAGGGTTAGGGTAGATATTTAGTACAATGTGTAGGCTTCTACATGCATAATTCAGGCCTTCCTATTAAAGGCCCAAGTAAAATATCTAACCTTAACAAATATCCCACTCCTAACTTAATATCTAGATATTACTAACCTTGTCATGATGGAAGCTTTTAATAAATATCTAGGCTCATGATTAATATCTAGGTTAGGACAGCTTCTAGGTTAAGGCTTAACAAATAGATTAGCACATAATTAATTAATCAAAATATATTTTCACTTAAAGTCGAAAATGACCAAAATACCCTTAGGCTAAAAGTGGTAGTTTGTAATTCTAATCACATGAATATGCTCCCATAGTCATGGTTAGTCTCTAGGTCAAGTAATTCTAGGGTTACACTAGCAAAACAACAAAATCACAATTCAACATTTTTAAATAGTTTTAAATTACTTAAAATCACTAAAAATCATAACATGAATTAAATCTTATTATTAAACGATTATAATTACAAAAGTTTAAAATTTTTCTCATTTTAGAAAAGTGGGTGTTATAAGTCTACTACCTCCCTTAGAAGAATTTCATCCTCGAAATTTAGGTTGGTCGTACTTCTTCTATGTCAAACCCCCAATCAATCAAAGTCTCTAAATTATACAATCCGATAATCATATGCGTCTTTCCAAAATCATGATACTCAAAATCTTTGTCAAACTAGTAAGCAAGGCTACGATATATCATAGAGTCCCCAACTAAGGTACATGCCTCTAGAATCATGGTATTTAAAATTTTAACATTGCCGCATGCTTGGCTGTGAAAACCTTAAATTTCCACACCTGAGAAATACATCCAAAATCAGACTATATGTCCTCACCATGTCAGCTAATATGACTGTAGAAGATTTTAGATCCCATAACTGAGGCGACCTAGCCCATACGAATTTTCTTGGTAGAAATCAAATCATCATTAAATACTAAGTATCCAATTTATCAACAAACAGAAGAAGGTAGACAGTAACTGTCGGAGTTGAATTTCAAGATAGTTATAATGAGGCAAAAGTAGGAATGGAATTGAGAAGAACAGAACCTGCAAGCATCCCTCCTATAGCATGTGCATCCTCGACTGTCATGGTGAAAGCTCGCCCATGCTGGCCTCCTCCTCTGGCCTGCTGCTGATGCTGGACAAACCTCTGCTGCTGAGGCTGCAAAGGTGGTCCCCTCTGCTGTATTGTCGGAGCCATAGCTCCTGCTGTTGCCTGAGCCAATGGGATCGGGTTCTTGGGACACTCCATACACTGATGTTCTGCTGAACCACAAAGTAAACATGCACCCAGCCTCTTCCTGTAGTCGTTCCACCAATGACCTACCTTCTTGCAGAAGTTGCACATAGCGTCCTGCTGCTGTCTGGATGCCTACTAAAAATAGGTACATCCCTGGTCCTGAAGATACTGCTGAATAGGCCTCTGTTGTTGCTGCTGAATTTGTACATGAGACCTCTTGGCCGGACCTTTGCTGCCACTAGCTCCGTAAAAGTCCTGACCTATCTTCAGTTTCAGCCTTAGGTCGTTCTCTTCTGCTATGGCTCCTGCTAGGTGTAGGAGCGTAAAAAGTACTGCATAGACCGCGAGTCAAAGAAGTTGAGAGATTTACGCAAGTTAAACAGAATCAGATTCAGACTTTACGCGGGAATCAAACAAAGTAAAATTATACGCGAGCTACTTTACGCAAGAGCCATCCTCAAAGCTTTTACGTGAGGGATAGGCTGTCAAATCATGCATTTAATATGCGTATACTGTTTCTGACATGATGATTTTCTGACAGCGTACAACACAGGAGTCGAGAAGATTTGATTTACACTAAACCAACACTGTCGTTTAGTGTGCAGATGGGCTACTTTACGCTCAAGAGATTGCTTCTTTTACGTACAAAAGCTATTCGAGCTTTACGCTCAAGACTTTTGTGTGCGTAAAGTTTATTTGGGCTAATTTTACGCTCAAGGCTATTTTACTAGCCACTTTACGCAGAAAGTCTATTTTTTTTGGCTATTTTACGCCCAGTCTGCTACTTTACGCAGGAACTCTATTTTGAGGCATTTTTACGCCCAATCTTTTTTGGCTACATGAGAACGTGGTCTGCTTACGTGGCTTTCATACCACACTTGTTGAGGAACGTGTGTACGTGCTCTCCCTATTTTGTTGAAGTAGTGGGACACGTGTCACCATGCGTAAAAACCAAAACTCTATGGGACACGTGTCATCACGCGTAGAGGCTGATTTTATCGTGGGTGACAGTTACTTGCGAAGAGACCCAACTTTGTTTTTTACGCACAGATCTAGTCTATAAATAGACTTATTTTTAACACAGACAAGACATCAACAGAGGGATAGAGAGAAGGAGATTCTGAGTGATAGTTCCTAGAAGCATTTTTTAACTTTTGCTCAAGAACATGGTGAAGCAAAGCAGGAAAGCATTCAACTGTGCCATCAGTGCCATTGCTCGATACTTTCTGGTGACTTAGTTCTTCCGATTGTTCATCTTCTTCAAGCAGTTCTCTTCATCATCATCGTGTGGTCCAAGGAACAAAGTGATCGCTCTCAGATCAGACTTCCATAGCAATACTGTCCAGAATTAATTTGTACTATTTGTACTTTTTCTCGTTTTCTTTCAAAAGCCAATTTTTGGCATTTTTTAAGTGAAACAAAATTACGACTCTACTGGGGAAAACTTTCTCCTCTGATGAGAAAGCAATTGCTCAATATGATGATGTGTCGGTCGGATCGACAAAGAAGACTCTGGTTGTTCACTTCGACCAGACTGCTTACGAAGAAATGCTCCGAACTGGGGGTAGTACTCGCTGCTCCAATGTTCAGAAATTACGGAAGACGCAAAAAGTTTGGATTCCTAAGTCCAAACCATCCTCGGATCTTCCTGTTGTCTCTGAAGGCAAAGGAATCCTTCCCACTCCTGTTGTGGAGGCTCCCGTCTGTGACGAGGCAGTCTCTACTTCAGTGATACGCTCTGCGCGTAGAAAAAAGTCTCCCGTCTGTGACGTGGTAGACTTCCAAGTTTTACGCTCTACGCGTAAAAATAAGTCTTTCGTCTGTGACGTGGTAGACTCCCAAGTTTTACGCTCTGCGCGTAAAAATCAATTTTTACGCTCTGTACGTAAAATTCGTCTCCCGTCTGTGACGTGGTAGACACTCAAACTTTACGCTCTACGCGTAAAGGAAAATCTCCCGTCTGTGACGTGGCAGATATTCATGTTTTGCGCTCTACGTGTAAAGGTAAATCTCCTGTCGGTGACAGAGTAATAAAAATCACAACGATGCCTCTGCATCTAAAGTGAATTTACCTACACGCATGCAGCATAAAAACAAAATTCTATTGTTGGTAAAACTTCAGTTTTCTACCAACAACCTTCTTACACTGCTCTACGCAAGGTACCAAACCTTCAGATTACGCGTAATGCTGATGGAGTCCTTTGTGCACAAAAATCTCAGAATTTACGCACGCAACTCCAGGCACGTAAAAATGTACAGTTTGGTTCTGCTAATACGCCAGTAATCTTCTTTATACACAAGGGACTAAACGTTTCTATGTCCCAAATAAAAAGAAGACTACTCCCTCTACTCCTTCTGATTTACGCGAGTTGCTTGTACAAAAGCGTAAAAAAGAAAATCTCCTGTGACACTCCTCCAAGAAAATTACCATTGTGAGTGTCACCAGATTGTAATCAAATATTGCTGTTCGACTTCGAAACGGTCAGTTTTTGACCGATTAAGCTACAATGAGCTTCAGCAACAAGTTGATGACCAAGAACAGGAGTTGTCATATGCTTCAGTCAATATGGCATCTCATGTCAATAGAGGACGTCGTCCAAGACGCAATTCGTTCCAGACTCCTAGCGAACAACAGTTCAACCGACTCTTTGATAGTTTTGAAGGGGTATATCAGCATACCCAGTCAAAAGTCAAAGACAGTTCAATATTCAGATTCAGAAGCTGGGGGTACCTTTCGAGTCCCGAACTGATAGCGTTGATTCATACCTCTACACCAATCCCTCTGTATATTCAAGGGAGGTTGAATCCTATGCTATCAGAGATGAACCAGAGACATAACTGCTAATACAGAACAACGTCTCTCTGTAGTTGAACAATCACTGAAGGACATGCATGCCATGATGCAAAGTATGCATCAAATAATAATGACTCAGCAAATGGCTCAGCCTGCAGTAGTACAACCGGTGCAAGTAGCAGCACAAACTCAAGATAGACAATGGGTTAATATACCTTTGAATAATCTTAGTCAAGAGCCTGCTGTCAATCAAAATTCTGTATCTCCAGATCCTTTTTTCCAGAAGATGTACCACCTCCGGTGGGGGTTACGGTACATCCGACAACTATCCATCAATGTGCTTCATCAAGCTAGTGAAGCTATTCAAGCAGTACGAGATCTAAAGTACGGTTTGAAATTCTGAAGCACAAGGATCAGCTCCAGAGGTTAGGGATTAAGCAACCGTTCCTCCTCATTGGAATGATGTGTCTTTTCCTCCAAAGTTCAAGCCACAATCCATGGTTTATTTGATGGAAAGGCATCTCTTAGTCAATATATCAATTACTTTGATATTATGACTGTACATTTGCAGAAGAATGATGCTCTTCTTACCCGAGTTTTTTCGGATGTTTGACGGGTTTTGCATATGATTGGTATCGCAGTCTACCCGACAATTACATATCGTCTTTTGACGAATTTAAAGTAATGTTTCTCTCCCGCTTCTATGAAGGAGGCATGGACATGAATATGTGTAGCTTCCCTTCCCGGAGAATTTTTCAAAATATTTTGTATTATTTATTTGATTTAAATAGTGATTTTAGGATTTTATAAATGTCTATTTAGTTAATTATTACGGTAGATGATTTTAGCCCTGGTTGAGTTTTGTACCAGACGACTAGGAATCATGGTACGGATAGTGCAGTGGCGTGCTTTGATTAGTGTTTAACCATGGTAAGGGAATGCCGAGCCATAGGAGTGTCCTAACTAGGAAAACCAAGCCAAGTTATAGCATGACCATTATAGGACATTTTAATTATTTATTGCTTAGATTTATTGACTTGTAAAAGACCCGGTTGTATCGACTAGTCTGGACCGGACCCGAACCAAGTCCAAGCCCTCGTAGTCGGGTAGTACGTGTAGAGACGACCATATAGATGTATGTTGTATTGGCATTTTACTTGAGTGATTTAAGAAGCAATTTGGAATCGGTGGTTATATATATATACATATTATTGTGCTTGCTATTAAAATAGTATTTTAGTTGATAATATAGTAATAAGTTTCTTTAATAAATATTTTGATTTTATGGGAATTAACTAGGTTATATATATACTTGAATACATGTGTGTATAAAAGTATATTTTGGTATATGGGAAATTAGGCTTTATATATATACAATACACTGTATTTTATTTATATGAATTTCAGTATATAAGAATTAGGATTTGAATTACAATATTGATATTACTTAATACTTTATAGCTTGTATTTGTAATTATGGTATATGTGGTATATTATTATACGTATATATATATATATATATATAGAAATATACCCAATTAAATTGTATTAATGGAATAATATGATATATCATTATAAGTATATATGCATGTGTGTATGTATATATATTATTATATATATATATATATATAATATTAATATTATAATATATTATATATTATATATTATATATATATATATATA
>JANAVB010025800.1:16823847-16838847 GCA_029216955.1 Iris pallida
GAATCCCATGCAACAGGGTAAACAGAATCCCATACGGCAGTAGATGGGTGCCCATCTATGCAGCAGGTTAAACAGAATCCCATGCGATAGGGTAAACAGAATCCCATGCGGCAGTAGATGGGTGCCCATTATGCGGCAGGGTAAATGGGCACCCATCTATGCGGCAGTATAGATGGAATCCCATGCGGCAGGGTAAACAGAATCCCATGCGGTAGTAGATGGGTGCCCATCTATGCGGCAGGGTAAATGGGTACCCATCTTCTCTGAAAATCTGAGAAGGATGGCCATGGAACCCATAGCTTTCAAGCTCCATAAAACCTTCAATGTAAGTCCAAATTTGGACTTCCATAGGTCAAAATAGGGTAAAACGAAATTTTCTACAACATGGAACAATTAGTTTTTTAAAAGAACAAATTTGATAGATCAAAACCATGGAAACCCATAAAGAAAATCCTACTTTTACAAAGTTAGATCTACATAAAAATATCCATCAAAAGTAAAAACACCAAGATCTAAACTTGTAGAGATTTAAGAGATGAACATTTTAGACTAAAAATTTGTAAGAAAACATCAAAAGAAAATAAGTGCGATCTCTCCTCTTTGAGCAAGTTGGTACTTGCCTAGGTAGGTGGAAGAAGTAAATAAAAGTTATGAGGAGAGAGAGAGAGAGAGAGAGAGAGAGGAGAGAGAGAGAGAGAGAGAGGATGGAAATATATACATCATGAACCAAGTTGAACCAAGTTGGTTCATGATGAACCAAAATAAACCGAAACTTAGGCTTAAGCTGAAAATACGTTACGGAAATATAATTGCCAGATAATTATGAGAACTGAACATAGAGATACTGTGTAAAAAAATAAAATAAATGCAGGCAGGCGGTTCGCGGATTAAAATACATATTCCTGGACCGGGGAGTGACAAACCATGTAAAACTCGACTAACTTACCATCCTACTCAAGTCATTACTTATCTCAGTGTTTCCATCTCTATGCAGCTCCCAAACCAGGGACTGCCTCGGTGACAAACGATTTAAGAACTTTTTTTTTTTTTTTTCGATAACTTTCTATGTTTCCATACTATTCCGTCTCAAACTCAGGAACGACTATTTGGTAGCCCTTCTATTTAACTTGAACAAACCGTGTTCTATGAAGTGCCACAAACCATGTCATATTCTATATGACAAGTTTTGAAACCGTAGGAACATGTATGCTATGGCAAGCATTGAGACCGTAGAACATGTATGCTATGGCAAGCATTGAGACCGTGGGAACGTATAGACTATGACAACAAATCGATAGTCTATGTGGCAACATATGAAAACTCTACTTTACCTAAGTCGTAAAATCGAGAGACTGGGTGCCAATTTGAAAACATGTCATAAAGGACTAACTAGGCAACAAGTTAACATTTCCATGTTCTATGCATATATGATACATAATGAGATTATTTCCTTAGCTATGTGGTTTCATCTCTTTTATTATCATTCAATGAGCCTATCAAATTAAAACAAACATGACATCCATTTTATTAAGTGTGAAGACGAAGCAAAGACGAGTTCATTGAAGCCACCTACTTAAACGAGGACATGCCTCGACCGAGCGGGACTCTGAAAAAGTTGCTGCATAGCTAAGTTCAAACACCATTGCATCCATTCATTCATCATGTTGAACTAAGAGTGGCAGGGAACTGCATAATACACTACTCAGAAAATTTTATCCTTGAAACTTTCTACGTACACACTCATCGACTTTATCTCTCTATACTCAACCTGAACTCACCTGACACAACAATACATATCTCTCGAACACAACGTTCTATTTGTTTTATCCATTCAAGTCGCGCTCATGCCTTAGCCAAATATTATCGAACAACTAATCAAATCAACAATCTGACTATTTTGCAACATAATCATCAAGTAATGTCTCTATCCATGTGTGCTTCGTGTTGCTACTCTCAAACTTGGGGTAATTATAACTCTCTTCACACGCTGGCAACATAACTCTAAGGAAAACCCACCCAAGTGATATCCTCAATCACTCTGAATCAAAAATAACCAAGCCAATCACTTTTATTCGAAATCCAGTATTATCCCTCAACAAATTCTAATAAAATTTTAATTCTTCAACTCAATTCCTAACTGATCTTTTCAAAACTGACTACGTCAATGCCTTAATCACAATCACATATGTTGATACTGAATTCTTGCCAACTAATTTCACTATCTTTTGAAGTCATCGATTGAACCGTGAACGTTCTATCTTCCCAAATTTCCTAAACCTTTGAAACAATCAATCAAAATATGAATATCTTATTATGCATAACTCGATTACACTCTTCGAATTACAATATCAATCACGATACTGTCATTTGAATCCATCCAATTATACTTTTGCTTTCATTCGATCCTCAAGGACATTTTTGATTTCATCGAAACATGAATTCATCCTCAATTATCAACTTTCTTCTATAGTAGAAAATCTGATCCAACATATTCTATTCATTGACTCTATCAATGATAGTTCTTTCGATCAATCCTTACGACATCAACATCAATGACCCAAGTATCTATTATATGCAAATACTGTATTGCTTCGAACCAGATCGATCAAAATTTTAAGTTCCTTCTACTTCAACGATTGTACTTCCATCAATATTTGTTCTGAGCACATGAATCAAATCACCTGTCAACTTGTCATCAATGTTTTATCTATCACTTTTACTTGAGCAACACAATTGAGAAAGCCATCAATATGCAATTGATCCGTCTAATCTTCGATACTGTCTCGTTCCTCCGATCACAAGCCATCTATCCATCAAATAACCAATAATCTAATCCTATCATTCATTAGATGTCATGACCCGCACTCGGATGCAGGGGCACGAGTGCGTGAAGCACGCCCAACCTATGCCGCAACATCGGCGTAGTAAGCTGTCTAGACAATCATTATAACTAAACATCTCAAACAAATATCTAACTCCAAAGAGAACAAAGATATATAATAACAATAATACTCAATCATAAGATCTAATAGGAAGATAATACACAAATGATAAAGAGAAGAAATTCCAAGATCACTATGTAGGAGAAATGCATAAACCAATATAATACCAAGTCCTAATCCAAGTCTAGATAACCAAACATCCAAGAGTGCATCATATCCTAAAAATATATACAATCCAAAATATAAATATTTCGAGACAAATTCAGTCATCCGAAGGTGAATAGTTTAAACTGCATCTAGATACCAAAACTAAATAGCTAAGGGGTCCTCCCCTGGGTCTCCTAGGCTCCGTAAGAGGTAGGACACAGATCCTCGTACTCAGCATCTGAAAAACATTATCCAGTTAGGATTGGAGCAAGTACACACTGATAAACAATTCATAACATGATAGTGACTATATAACAAGAGTTAAAATATGTGAGGCATGATAAACATGTAAGACTGTAACGGATAAACTAGAAATTAATAGAAATAGGCAATAACAATAATATGAAAAGAAAGAAGTAATTATAATAAATGACTAGAATGAAACTGTACCAACAACCCTATCCTCTATGTGTTTTAAAATACCAAGTTCGACATGTGAGCGACTCTGGTAATACGACAAATCGTGCATGAGATATGTGATTGCTATCCACACGATACGACAAATCACACTTGAGATGTGCGATTGCTATCCAAACGATTAAATATGAAGTACGAAAAGGGTAGTTCACACGTCTACTAAGGTATTTTTCTGCCTGACAACTAGTATTCATGGATTCAAGTCACAACACGTAAGATGCATGAATTACGAAATACGATAAACATGATGCACGAAGATCATGAAACATGAATATCATGAATAGAATCCATAAAACACTAATCACGTGTAGTAAGAGTGACATGAACACGATAAGCATATCTAAATAATAAAATAGAGTCAATATCAGAAAATAAAAGTACATCACTACATGTATTTGCTTGGGGTCCTGAGCAATGTGTGAGGATCAGGGTCCAAACTGGAGTCACAATGACCTAAATTCTCTGATGAATGGAGACTCTGTTGTAGTTCCTACTCCATTTTTGACCGATAATCTTCCAAACTCCTACCGCCATCTTCCCTTCTGAAACAATATACTCAATAGACTCCTCCTCTCCACTCCTCCCCTTCTCTACAGCAATGGCATTTTGAAGCTATTCTAATCCCCATGAGTTTGAAAATGTCGTCCGTCGGAATCTTGTCGCGGATGACACGCCAAATTAGAATAGACCATTTAGAAGGCAAGGACTTACCCCAGTGCCGATGTAAATGTTTCCGATCATGCCTTTCTTCCTGTTCGCCTCCCAAGCCGATTTGATAGAGAACTCACCCACCGAAGATTCTGCCCATACCAGGTTGTCCATCTCCTCCGTAATAAGCATGCCAACATCTGCAACCTTCTGCACTGCCTCTTCCCCAAAAAGCCTTTTGATCTCATCAAAATCCCATCCGCCTTCCCACTTGTACAGGTCCACAATTTCTTCTGCCTCCGTCCTGAGCACCACCGGCTAAAGATGCCCCTTTCTCTTCCAGTTTTCCCTCTGGGGATCACCCACCCCTCTACCAAGCATCCATCTGATGAATTATCACCTAGCTCTCGCCCTTCATAAGTCTTCGCCAGATGTGAGAGGCCTTACAATTGGCTATGGTTTACGATGGATGCACTTTTTGAAGTAACGGGCTTTTAAGTAGCGGCTCCACAACGTTTCTAGTTTCCTCAGTCTCCACCAAAGCTTCATCGAGTAAGCATACCACTTTCGCAATTCCCCTTAACCCTATTCCTTCTTCCGTTACCTTCGCAAGCCTTTCCACCCTACCCATTTTCTTCCCTTGCCATTCTTTCATCCTCCAAAATAACTGGACAAAAAATTCTCTCGATCTTGTTCACCACCAACGTTGGTGGGTCACACACCGCTAATGAGTACATCGCAACAGAGGAGAGAACGTGTTCAATTAGTATAATCTAACCTCCCGGCGAGAGGATGAAGTTGTGCCATCCCCCAATCCTCTCCTTAATCTTCGTCACCAGGTCATCGAATAGGGCCCCCCGTCGCTTCCCATATGCCATCGAACATCCCAAAAAATGAAATAAGGATGGCCAACCGAGAAACCCATCTGCCTTTCTAAGTCCCTCTTCCTGTCCTCCTTGCAAGAGTGATGAAGATAGATCTTACATTTACTTGCGTTCATTCTCTGCCCCGATGCCCTCTCATAACCTCTGACAGCGCCCATAACATCCCAATCGTCGGTTTGTCCCCCGTGGCTAGCAACAATATATCATCCGTATAGGCCAAGTGTGTACCACCAGACACCCGCGTGGAGTAAAATCTCCTGAAACTAGGCACATTTTCCATCTCTTTAAACTTCTACTGAATGCTTCCGCCACGATAATAAATATAGTCGAGGATAAGGGGTCTCCTTGTCTTACCCCTCTATGTGATTTAAAAAAGCTGTCCACCACACCATTGACAATAGTCGAGAACCAACAGTTAGATATTATCCTAAAAATGATGTCGATCCTACCTTCTGCGAATCCGAAAGCCCTGAACACCCAAATGACAAAGCTCCACTCTAGGTGATCATATGCCTTTTCCATATCCAACTTAATAGCCATATTTCTGCCTCTTCTCGAACCACCCATACTGCTAATAAGCTCCCGAGCTAGTATAACATTATCGGTGATCTCACGACCTTTAACGAAAGCACTCTGCTCTCCGAAATTAATCTAGGCAATAGAGAGCTAATCCTATTCGTAATTTTAGAGATTACCTTGTTGAAGAAAGTACATAGGCTAATAGGCCTGTAATCGAGAACGAGGGATTCGAGATCTTTGGGATCAGCACAAGTAAGGTACTGCTAATAGCCTTCGGGAGCTGCCTCTTTGAAAGAAGGCTGTAATCGCATCCACCATGTCATCGTCTACAATATCCCAACATCTCTTAAAGCACTTCCCTGTAAACCCATCTAGGCCCGAAGCACTATCCGTTTTCATTGCGAAGACGACCATTCTGACTTCATCCTCAAGCAGCCAAACGGTTAATTTAGCATTGTCTCCTCATTCACGATTTTATGGATGTTCCCAGCAGTTCATGATCCTTGAATGTGTTTCCCTTCGCTAGAAGATCGGCATATAACTCATTCGCCTCCCCCTGGATCTCCTTCTGCTCCGATAATAAGATGCCCTTCCTGTTTTGGATATTATGGATAAGGAGACATTGCCTTCTCCCTTTGACGCAACCATGAAAGAAATTCGTGTTCTTGTCACCTTCAATGTCCTATCTCACCTTTGCCTTTTGACGCCAGTAGTCCTCTTCAATTTTGATCCTTCTTTTAAGCTCCACTTGTGCCTTCTTAAGCTCCACTCTATTACTCGTGCCATCATCTGTCACAAAAAGCCTCTCCGCGCACGCCGCTTTCTCTTCTGCCTTTCTAGCCTCTTCAAAAATGTTCCCTAATACCTCCTTATTCCAGGCTCCTAGCAACGCCCTTACCGCTTTGAGTTATAGTTACTCTTATTAGAGGGTTGGCATGATGGACAGAGCCCCAACCCTTCTCCACAACTTCTTTGAATCCCGTCTGCTTCACCCAGAGATTCAGGAATTTGAAAGACTTTCTACCTTCAATATCCGACGCTACCACTTCAATCAAAAGAGGGTTGTGGTCCGACTCCACATCACTAAGATGTTTCACCTTCATGCTGTAAACTATCTCTGTCCACCCCGAGTCCATCAATACCCTGTCCAGTCTCGATCGTTGTCTCTTCTCCCCTCCTGTTTATTGCTCCAAGTAAAGTCTGGTCCCATGTAGTTCAGTCTCCAGGCAAGCTTAGTTGATGAAGTTGGAGAAATCTGCCATAGAAGATTGACACGGAGGTAATCCACCCAAGTTCTCTTCCTCTCTCTCTCTATCACATAAAAGACCCCCCCGGCATAACCAAGGGGAACTCAAATTGCTCCCCTGCACTAGCAATAGCTTCTCCCCTTGGAGCTCTTCTCACCTTCAACTTATTGCCCCATGCACTATAGTGAACATGAAATCCTTCTTGATGTTGTCATTCACCATCACCGTGAGCGCTTGCTCGTCATCATCCTTTAACTCAATGTTAACATCTCCCCTCGCCATCATCCAAATGTTTTTGCAACCCGCCACCCCCTGTTTGAAACCCAGTTTCATCTGATAAGAGAAATGCTTCGCGCTATCAATTTAGGTTCAATAATAGCCAACAATGTATATTGTGTATCCTATATAGAATTTTCACCCTGTTAAGAGTCCTTATATTTGCCATACCCCTAACATTCCAAATCATGTACTTAATCATGAATAATCTGGATCAAAGTATCTTAACCTGCCTTGCTTCCTGCTCGTACCTGCATTAGTGATTCTTGTTTCTTCCCTTTCTTCTTCTTTTTCTTGTTCTTTTCTTTCCTGCTTACCCCTTATCTTCTTCTTCCTCTTCCCTACCCTCATTTTCCTTGGTTAAGATCCTATTTTTTTTGAGTTTAGCTCTTCCTCCTCCCTATTTCTTTGGTGTTCTGTCCCCTTATTACTATCCCTATCCCCCATAGCTTCGCCGGATGGAATCACTGTCAACCCCTCCTTCTCCTGTCTGCTAATATCTTCCTCTGTTGCATCCTCCTCTGTCCTATGCTCTCCTTCCTTAGGAATGCAATCTACCGTAGCCTTCTTTGTTATCGATCTAGTCTGGATTATTTCTCCTTCTTCAAGCGAGTTATTGAGGATGCCCGGTTCTTCTCTAGTACCTTCAGTAGCAGCCATGCTATTTTTCCAATCTCTTCCTCTGTATCTAATTCTTTCTATCGACGCTGCCTTCTTGCCTTGTTTTGCCTGTTGAAACACTTTTATTGTCTTTATTTTTCTCCTAGTCTCTTCTGTCTTCCTATCCATCTCAGCTGTGCTCTCCTCTCCTTTGTTACTTCTCTCCGTCTCCTTGGAATTAACCTTGCAAGCCTCAGCTATGTGACCTCTGTGGCGACAGATAGAACAATATTGCGAAGTTTTCTCATAGATGATTGCTTGCCAGTAGCTATGGCCTTTCGGGAGGACCATCCTGATCTTCGAAATCAGTGGTTTACTAATATCCACCTCTACGAACACTCTGGCTCTACTCGGTCTCATCCCTTCAACTGAGGCTGTATCAATCGCCATCGGTTTGTCTATATCCACTATATTGAATAGAGTTGCTTTGATAATCAGATGAGGAGGAAGGTCAGGGAGGGAAATCCATACCGCTACCAGTAGAGACTCCACGAACGGCAAAAAATCCAGTGACCACTTGAAAAGTCTCATTGGACATTTAGAAATGAACCATAGATCCTTCGATTGTAGTCTAAGGAAATCTTCCTCCAACCTAGGTCTGATCAGAATGTGCCTATAATCAATTTGGCCGACTGAAACTTCTTCTTTGAAACCAAAGCCAGTAAATGCTTTTTTGATGTCCGCCAGCGGAATCCTAGCATGCGTGAACTTTCCTACTAGAGCAAACTTGAATAGCACCGCTAAGATCACTTTGTCTGCCTCATCGAAAGCAATCATCGAAAATCCTTGGAAATAGTATGGTTTTCTGTATGGGATCACCGGGGGAGCCGTGGTCGCCGTCGTCTAATTTGCTGCCACGAACGCCGCAAAGGATATGGCTTGGCCACTATGCGCTGCCGAAGCCTCTGGGACTGCACCGCACACACTAGCGCCGGCCGCCTCCGGATCGGGGTGGAGGGTAGGGGGAAAGGGGGGTAGGGCACATTTTGGTATATGTATACATCACTAAGAATATATATATATATATATATAATATATATATATATAGTGTGTGTGTGGTGTGTGTGTGTGTGTGTGTGTATGTGTGTCATTGGAATTTCATATATCCTTCGGTTCTACAAGAGAATTCTGATTTCTTGTCGAAAAGGCGAAGAAATCAATTTTATACCCCATTACGGTATGATCAAGAACGAGAGAAAGAATCGATACCCGATTTTGGTATTTCAATTGAAATACCCATAAATGGTATATATATATATATATATATAATATATATTATATATATATATAATATATATATATATATAGGAATGATAGGCATTCCCGCACTTTTTGCATCCCCATGCATCCCCATGTTCACATGTTAGATGTGCTTTAAGTCATCTAATCTTAACCATTGGTAAATCAACGGTTAAGATTAGATGACTTAAAGCACCATACAACGGTGTAAATAGGGAGGATGCTTGGGGATGCAAAAAGTGTGGAGATCTTGATCCTTCCTCATATATATATATATATATATATTAATATATATATATAATATATATATATATATATATACTAGTTATCTACTACTATTATTATCTTAGTATCAATATCAATCTACCTATTGTTATCCGAATACCAATACTAGCAACCACCTTAACTCAATACTTAAATCCAATATCTCATAATACCCATTACCCTCTCTATCCTTTACCCTTATTATGCATACATACCCATGTATCATACCCATATATCACATGTTAGCTACATAAGCTTACCCTTACTATATCCTACCTATACCTTGCTATATCCTATCATGACATGTCATCCCCAATAACCTTACCTATCTACACACTCGTGATCTATACACATTTATCTTGATATCAACATCTCTTCTCATAGGTACATATCCTATACACATGGATGCCTTAGCATATTACCCTTTACCTTCCTAGCCATATACCACATGTTTATTACCTATACCATTTATTTATATTAAGGTATTACCCATGTTATGCTTACATATACCACTTATGGTATACCAATTTACCCATTAATATACCCTCACACATGTTTGTCTACACTTACCTATGGTGCTAGGTTACCGTCTTACTCATATATATATATCCATATTCCTTATATGCCATAATATACTAAGATATCCATATACCATATCCACATGGTATAATATATCCCTTATACTATATGTATAAATTTATATCTATATCCCTATGTATTCTATAATATTTGTATCTATATGATAACTATATAAAATACCTATATGATATTGTACCTTGCTATCCTATGCATACCCATGGCTTACCTTGCCTCTAAGACCGTTATCCTAGTGTCTAGTTATTTATCCCACCTTGCCCTTCTAGTCATGTACCATATACCTACATGTATAGCTATAGGCTATAACCATGTAGTCCTAGGAATGCTATGTACTATAGCCCAAACTGACATAAGCAAATGTGACTATAGGCTATACCTATAGAAATATCTTAGTTATATCTCAGCCTATGTGCAACATATATCTATAGACATAAATATAATTATCCAGCATACATGCCACCACATTACCCCAAACCTATCCATACTACCATACCTACTATACTATACTATACCATACCCTTACTTTACATTACTATACTATACCATGACCCATATCATGACATACCTCCACTAATCATGATACCATGTCATAACTTACCTTACTAGGTCTTATACTACCATACTCTTATCTAAGCATATGTGGTATCCATACCATATATCCTATACTATGCCTTTATGCACAAATGTCTATATATATAATATATATAATATATATTATATATATATATATATATATATATTAAAAACCCCTCTTTTTATTAATCAAGGCTCAAAATGCTGAAGCCTGACACGTATACAAGGCAACCGACAAAGTATACCACCAAACGAAAAAACAGGGGGGGAGGGAAAGAGCGACCGCAGCCGCCAAAACTACGAGGGTTGCGTATGCCAAAATGCCGTAGAGCTATGGGAGCAAAGTGAACTCCTTTTGCGGCATTGCCGATGATCTCCCGGATTACTGATCGCAGAGAATTGGTGTTCCTCGTATCTCGCTTTGTTGTATTTTTTCCAAATTGCCCAGTGGCGGCCGCAACGATCTGGTGGCCGTGAGACGCAGCTCCCCCAGTCCAGAAGATCATAAAGCGCCCATCTCCTTGGGTTGGCTTTGTAGATCGATTTAGGGTGCTCCAATTTTGTCAGGGAGGTTTCCGTCCTAGAAGATGGTCAATAGTTTCCGTCTGACGCTCGGTGCAGCAATTACAACAGCGCCAGGCTAATTCCGATAGAGTTAATGATATCGTCGGTTGGCAGTTTCTTTCTCATGACTCTCCACAGAAGGAACGACCATTTCTTAGGGATACAGAATGCCAGTATCGTGCGATGAAGCAGTCGTGACCGTTCTCTTGGATCGCGATTCTCGCCGATCGCACAGAATGCTCCAGAACTATCCAGCGACCACCACAGCTTGTCTGCGTCGGGCCCAAGCATTGGTCCGTGCTGAATGGTGTCGACCGTGTCGCTGCCGGACCAATCGCGAATCTTATCCAATTCCAATCGTTGATAGAGGGGTTCCACAGGTCATTGATCTTGCTGTTTCTGGGAAATCTGAAATGTTTGGATCAGGCTGTCTCCGATCTATCTCTCCAGGAAGGGGTTGGCCTCGTCTGAACCCAGATGAATCTGATCGCGGGTTCTGCCAGATCTCGGCCCCGTAAATACGGCGCCAAGCCGCTGAAGATCTGCTGTTAGCTCTGGCCATCGCTAGATGGGTGTGTTTGAAGTACCTGGCCTTCATAAACCTGGTCCACAGGTTTTGGCTTGAGCGTAATTTCTACCACAATTTCATCGAGAACGCTTTGATGATGTGGTCGAGTTGGTGAAACCGAGCCCACCGATCGCAATCGAGCTGCCATAGTATCCCAGCTGGCCAGTGGTGTTTATCTTGCCCCTTGTTGTGCCCCCAGAAGAACTTGCAAAATATTTGCTCAATCGACGCGATAACCTTCTTGGTTGGGGAACAAGCAGCTAGGGTATGGATGGGGACAGAGTTGAGGACATGTTTGATGAGAATAATTTTACCTCCTGGGGATAGGGTGGCATTATGCCATCCTTCGATCTTGTTCCTGATTTTTTGATCAAGTTCTCGAAGATGCTGGCGTTAGATTTACCGTACCCAGGGACAACCAAGATAGTTGAAAGGAGGATGTGCCACCGTGAAGGATTAGATGGGTGAGTCTGGTAGCGTTCTCGATTTGATGCTGTGGTGGGCGTAGATGACACTCTTGGATTGGTTGATCCCTGGCCTGAGCATCTGGAGTACCGCTCAAGGGTGTTATGAACCACCTCATCGATCCGACATCTCCGGATGAGAAAATGAGTATGTCATCAGCAAAGGCCAGGTGGGTGATGGTGGGGCATCCGCTGGCTGTGTGGTATTGCTGGAAGTTAGGGATGTTGACCATGTTGTTGAGGTTTCTTCTCAGGGCGTCAGCAGCGATGAAATACCGTGGACGAAGAGGGTCGCCCTGTCTGACTCCGCGGCTGGATTGAAGAATCCATCGGATTGGCCGTTGATAACTGTGGAGAACCAAGAATTGCTGACGGCTCTCCACACTGTGTTGGTCCAGTTCTCTGAGAATCCGAAGGCTCTGAAGACCCAGATCATGAACTGCCAATCGAGTCTGTCATATATCTTTTTCTATGTCAATTTTGATGGCGATGTTGCCCCTCTAGCCGAAATTTCATGCAAGTGATAAGTTCTTGACCAGCATGATGTTGTCCTGAATGTTCCTTCCTCGAACGAATCCGCTTTGCTCCTCCGAGATGATTTTGGGGATCATGTCTGTCATTCTATTAGCTATTATCTTGGATATGATTGTTGGTGAATGTGCAAAGACTGATGGGTCGAAATCCCGAAGGAGTTAGGGTTATCTTTTTTCGGGATGAGGATGATGTTGGCGCTGGAGATTGCTTTGGGGTAGTGAGCTCCTTCGAGGAAGGCAATAGCCGCTTCGGTGATGTCCTGCTTGATTATATCCCAGCAGGTGCGAAAAGAAGGTGCCCGAAAAGCCGTCTGGCCCGGGGGCGCTATGAGCGTTCAAGGCCAAATCGCGTCTTTCACTTCCTGCTCTGACAGGGGTCGCTCCAACCGAGCATTGTCGGCGTCCTTGATGATAGTGGGTATTGGTCAAGAAAGGTTGTGTCTTTGTGTACCGTCTCCTTGAGAATAATTTAGCGTAGTAATCGGCGGCCGCCTCTGGATCTCCTTGTGGTCAGTTCTGATGATGCCTTGCTCGTCGGTTACTGGTGTATCGATAGTTTGTGTCTTTGCCATTGACGCAGGCGTGGAAGTATTTAGAATTTTTGTCCCCGTCGCTGTCCCATTTCAGTCTGGCTTTCTGCTTCCAGAAGTCGGTCTCGATTTTGAGCCTGAATTTGAGCATCGCCTTGGTTAGGTTCAAGGCTCTCCTAGCTGCAGGAGAACGATCGGATAGGAATAAGGCTTCTGCTCGTGTCACATCGTCTTCGGCGATGAATCGCTTGGAAGATATCCCCGAAGGCTAGTTTGCTCCACTTGGAAAGGGCTTTCCTGGTGGCTTTAAGCTTGTTGCTTACCGAGTGAGAGGATTAGGGGAGTCCTGACTGTTCCACGCTTCTGTAACGATGGGCAAGAACTGCGGGTGGTCAGTCCAAAAGTCGAGGAATTGGAAGTTCTTTTTGGGTTGGTGGGTGTTGTTTTTGATTTCCACCAGGATAGGAGCATGGTCGGATTCTGTTGAGTTGAGGTGAGACAGGGTGGAGCTGATCCTCATGTCGTGCCAGTGAGAGTTGGTGAGGGCTCTGTCAAGACGGGAATATTGACGGGTCGGGTCGCCTTCCTGCATGTTACACCAGGTGAATTCGCTGCCTTGGAACTGAGAGGAGTAAGGTGAGCATTGAATATGAAGTCGTTGAAGTCTTGCATGGCTGATAGTGGCGTAGGGCGACCTCCAATCTTCTCGTCTCTGCAAGTGATGGCGTTGAAGTCCCCTATGCAAAGCCAGGGGGTGTTGGTGTGGAGATAGGTGTCGAGAAGGTCGTTCCAGAGGTGTTTACGATCAGAGATGACACAGCTACCGTGGACCGCAGAAAGAATGGCCCGCTTCGGGAGAGATGGGTGGGTGACCCAGCAGGAGAGGGCTTGTTGGGAGTCCTGAATGATGTCGAGTTTAATGTCCGATCCGAGAATCCAAATCGTTCCTGCCAGCAATCGCAGTGGGGAGGCCCAGCGCTAACTGGGTAGATTTAAGACGTTTGGGGGGATTTTGGGTTCTATGATGAAGATGTCAATCTTGTGGATTTTTCGAAGGCTGAAATTCTCCTTAATGTCGGTTTGTTAGCCAGACCCCGAACATTCCAGGATAGGATGTTAAGCATTTATTTGGTTGTGGGGGTGTTTTTTGTTCCGCCTTGCGGCGGATCTGGTTTGGATGTTGGCAGTTTTACCGGTGCCTGGTTCCTCCCGTTGGGAGTTCGATGGTTCCGCTTTCGAAGTCGTGGGCGGATTGAGGTTGTGGTTCTCGAGCGGACCTGATGAGGTGCCTATCAGATCACCAGCTGAGTCGACAACCGGATCCTCCGAGGGAATGGTTAGGGAGTCGGACGCATTCTCAATCAACAGTTGCTGAAGGGGAATTCCTGCGGCTAGGACCTGCAGGCCTCTCCTCGCTTGGTCGGGGCCAAGGATTGCAAGGGCGTCTTCGACCGGGTTCGTACTGGGCGGTTGGTGATCTTCGTGGTTTTGAGGATGTGTCTGGGGGGCGGCTCCCGGATCACTGGAGTGGTTCTGAAGTTCTGAGCTGCCCTGATCGGGAGCCTCCACCATTTGCGAGGATATGGAGAGAGAGGCAGAATCTCGGAAATGCTGGAACCTACTTGAGGGCTGTCGGAGTCTGGATCCTCCGAATCGAGAATGGCGAATTGGTTGGAGATCGCTATGTGTTGGGGAATGAAGGGGATCAATGCCCTGCTTGGTTGGTCGGTGGAGGCTGGCTCTCCGTTGCTGGAATCGAAGCGAATGTGGGAGTTGGGAAGAGGGAGGATGGGCGACTTGGGGGATTGTCCTGCAGGTTGGTCGGTGTCTTTCTTGGATGATTTCTTTTTAAGCTCCGGGTGAAGGGA